>CAIGRQ010304130.1:495-16210 GCA_903798375.1 Fraxinus sp. D2006-0159
GGGGGGGGGGGGGGGGGGGAGGATAATGGAGTCAACGTAAAAGAAGATGGTTTATTGTCTTAACAACCTCATCTAACAGCTTAAGCTATTAAAGAGTGAACATTTATTTTATTTTGTCCCCAACGTGCTCCCTTCACGTGCAGGGTAAAAACCTAACATGTGCACAATTTAATTAAGTGGACAGCAGAGAAACTTGAACTCAGGATCCAATAGTATGCTGAACCACCAAGTCAAAAAGCTTAAGCTATTAGAGATTGGACCTATTTATTAATTTTTATTGTCTAGAACATATTGGTTTTGTTTATACTTCTGTCCATCGAGAAAAAGGCGAAGACAAAACATACATGATTACTTTGAAAAATGAGAATGCTGACCTGGAAGTTGTTTACAGTTGATGGTATATCCATATGCATCTGCAAAATATCAGGGAAAGAAACTCTCTTCAAAGCATATAGTTCAGCAGTAGAGGTGTTTCCAAGGATCAACCACCAAGCTTCGTCTTTTACCTGTAAACGACAGTGTCAGCTTTCTTTCGTGCTAAAAGAACAAATTAGCAAAATATTAGACATTTAACCTTTGGGAAACGCGGAACAAAAGCTCTCAATGTTCTCCTGGTGCCATTTTTCTTTTCCAATCTAATGTTCAGACTCATACACTGTTCATCACCAGCATTTCGTCTCTGGAGCTTCAACCGAGCTTGAATACGAGGAAAATGCTGCAGATCCTGTGAATGAGAAAAAGTAAAGTGAAAATATCAGATATATGAAGGACAGCAAGAGAGGAAATACGAACAAGTAGGCAGCTTCATGACAATGGGTCCCTCTATCTCGTGAGTTGTGACCCATTGTCCTGGATCTAAAGTTTTTTCAGGAATGGAACCAACTAGATCCATAATTCAAGAATCAAGATAAAATGTTTAGTAAGAATTTCTTAATTCCTCGTTTCAAGATCATGTCATTGATCTTACACTCCTGAAAAGAATCTTCCAAGTCAAGATGTGTGGGTAGAATAGGTCCTATAGTTTTCTATTTGTAGTAATATAAACAATTAACAAGCTCAGAAGGAAAAAGGATTACATAAGACTGAATGGGGAGACTAAAGGATACAAAGGCAGGTAAAGGAAGCAAATAAATTATTTCACTAATCAAGCAATGAACTATTACTATTCCAATTTGAATATAGTACGTCTCTCAAAGCACTATTAAGGTATCGTTCAGTTGTTGATCGGAATGGAATTTGATGTGCCGGGTTTGGTTGGTTGCCCGAAGGGCTATCTGATCCGATCAACTGCCTAAGCCGCCGAACGACATAGTAAGGTCCTCAATCCCACTTTGGATATCAACTAATTCTTTTTCGCTTAATGGTAATCCTCCTCCTCCTTTAGGATAGGATCGTCGTTGGTGCTTCTTTCACTAATGATCTCACCATTTTCTAGTAGTTGTAGTTCGCGCGAGGGACTATCCTTTCTATTGCTTGCCCTTGCTTTTCACTCTCAAAGGGTCTCTNTAGGATAGGATCGTCGTTGGTCCTTCTTTCACTAATGATCTCACCAACTTGTCCTTGCGCTTCAAACTTGCAAGCGAGTGTCGATCGCTCCTACGACTCTATTGTATGGAAACTGGGCTCACCGAACCTAGACCCGAAATCACTTACCTAAATGAATCAAATCAATTACTTATGGCTTGGCTCGAGTAAGTACCCTTCTTTATACGCCATGAAACAGAAAATTAGCACAAACTTTTCCAGAGAGCTACAAAAAGATGCATAATTATATCCTGCTGGAAGACAGTTACAATACAAAGACTTGAAATCGTGGACAAAAATATTAAAGCAGAAACCCACACCTCATATAATCTGGAAGAAACAGAACTTCTAGTGATATCCTGCAAAGATGTCAGGGGAAGATCCAACAATTGCAAGACATTTGAGATTCCTTTCTGATTCAATGAATTAATGAGATCATCTGTCATGCAGGGCAACATCCGTAGGGCTCTGTCATACCATAAACCCTGCAAATAAAATAAATGAAATTTATCCCAGAGAGAATATGTGCACAGGTAAAAAGGACAATCCAACTAGTTTTCAAGCTAAAATTTTAGACCTAGTAGCTCGAATCTTGCATATCAGTGTATAATGTCTACCATTTGCAAGGAATATTTGAAGCTAGTGAGAGCCAGAGGATTACCTGCATCACCATTTGCAATAGACGCATACAAGTGATGCTACTAGAGAGCCATCCGCTGTTAGCGCATACATCTATCATGGCCTGGATAATACGGATACTTTGATCCAATACTGATTTCAAGTCGGTGACATAGTCAGTGATTGGTAGCTCAATTTGGGAAAAATGTGCCTGTATTCCCATGCAAACAAATGTTGAAAAAGAACATAATATTAAAACTAAGGAACCAAAACTGCATATTATACAAAGTAAAAAATCCTCATCTATCAGATCTGCAAACAATATCCGAAACACAGCAATGAAATTTTCCTTTTTCCATTTTGGGTGGGGTGCGGGGTAGACAAGGACAGCACCCACCTGAAAAAGAAGATTTGCTTTCACGTGTGGATCATCAAGAAGATTCTTGTCCACCGGAAGGGGAACCTTGTTGGACAAGTCAGCGTTGTAATTTTCCTACAGACCAAACAAAGGCAAATATTAATGTATTGGAATTAGCTTCTGACAACTATTGTAAGTATTGTTGGACAAGTCAGCATTGTAATTTTCCTACAGACCAAACAAAGGCCAATATTAATGTATTGGAATTAGCTTCTGACAACTATTGTAAGTACGTAATAGAAGAATAAATAATTATATCCCGTGAGGAAAATAATATTCGTGAAGTAATCTCCTAAGAGGCTTTGTTCGTCACTAAAGTTTAAAAAGTTCATCTGCTCACTATATCGAATGAAACATATTCGCTGATAATAAAGGGATAATATTCATATTTCATAGGTATTTGATTCTACAAATCATTGATATTTCTATTCATAAGAGAAATGTTGTCCTTTGGTCCAATATTGATGTGACAACCTCAGCTTTGTCATGGAGCAGCCAAAATTTCAATAATAGAATCAAGAATTAATTGTCCAATTTCATGAATTAGGCAGTGCTTTGCAATTTCACACAAATGCATTTATCAAGTCAAACAAGAAGAAACAATGGGCTAACACGTTCAGGCATGATATCAGCACAATAATCTCACAAATATCAAACCAAGGGAATGGAAAAGATAAAGCATACAAATTCATTGCTGTGGAAGAATAATAATGTATTAATCATAAACTTCAATGTAAAGTTCATTACTATGGAAGATTAAATTAGGACTTACTTCATTATGCCGCACAGGAAGCTCATCATATTCAGAAGCACCAGACAATATGTGGAGGAAAACCTATGGCAAGGATACAGGAATACAGCAATAACCAATAAATATATATCTATAGCTTTGGAAAAAGAATTAACAGCGAGAAATGAAGGTAAATCAATTTTCTATTGGAACTTCACTAACTTCAAGTGATGTATCTGCTCCTATATTGGAACCAAACATTGATACAGTTGTGTATTTTAGATAATATTGAGCTGCTATTGAACCCAACATCATGGGCTCGACCCTGTCTTCAGTAATCTTGATGCAACCACTGTCTTCCAGATCCTCAAACGTGCTTAGCACTAAGCTGTTAAATAATATATTTTAGGAGATGCGGATTGTAAATATTAAAGAATAATGTACTCCAACCAGAGCTCTTCAAATTTACAGTGATAATACCTTGACAAGTAAGAACTTAGAGTTCCAGGATCTTTATCCTCTAATCCGTAATAAGATGGATTAACCATCTGTAAGATGAAAAATCAACACCGTTAGTCAAAAGGAAAAGAGGGTTATGCTACAGAAAGCATTCAATCCCATTCATATTGCAGATATCCCTCAATAATCAAGAGCTTCACAATAACGCAAACACACACAAAAAGGCAAAGAACAAATCCTTTGGTCTGACTCTATTATGGGCATTTCAACAATTCAACAGGTCTTCCATCTAGCAGATAAGGCATATCTTGTCCAGGCAAAATTTTCTATTTTTGTTTTTGATGTTTTTTGCATCATTACATCTTTTAGAAACAATGCACCACACAAAGATGAACTCATGCAAAGCCACGCAATTAATGGCTAAAGGTGATTTACATTTGTACAGTACAAGACATCAAATTTAGCATATCCTAAACCTATGCCCAGGTTCTTATTCAACCATTTCATAATAACCAGAAATGTACCAATCTGCGGAATAAATACGTCCAGGTGAGATAATATATTGCATCCTCTTTATGACAAATTGTTCCAGAAACTATCTCAGCATTGATATGATCATGCAACTGCTCTCTTAGGCTACTTTCAACTGGAAATGGCTCATAGAGAAACTGTAAAAGAAGAAAATAATTTATTGCATTTAATACGTAACAGTAAAAGAAGCCATAAAATAATATCACATAATTATAATAATCTCCAGACCTTTTTATAGAAGCTCTTTTTTGGTTCATGAACGAGAATAACAGCTTTACCGTGTTGATCATATTGTGGTCGCCCTGCTCTGCCCATCATTTGCAAAATATCTGTGATTGGAAAATCAACATACCTCTTTGCTTTTCCATCATAATATTCTGTTCCCTGAATAAAAATATACAGAAAAAAGGCTGCAGGATTACTAGCATGAGCAATGAAAAAATGCTGGTCAACTTCTTTTGATAAAAGTTGAGTAAAAAGCATATCATAATTCCTGTGGCCCATATAGAATACTTGCCTGCTCATCTTTACTTTTACGGCCACGGACACAAATTACGCCTTTTGAGTAATCACAATTTCTTCCTCTAGATTTTTATAGATTTTATTGGAGTGCTTTTTGTCTCAGTAGGCAATCAAACTTGTGGGGGAATGTAAAGTAGGAAAGTGCAATATGAGAAACAACAGAAGTTGTACAGCATTTGAACAATTTTAATTCACCCCTTCAAGATTTGGTGAAGAATAGTGTAACAACTACAGTTTGCAAGATTTTTCCTATTCTAGGGGTTAATAGCTGTTTATGACTAGTTAGAGACTATTTCAGGAAGTCTTTAATTTAGTCAAAAATTGTAAATAGGCTATCAAGCTTTGGTAGAATTGATCTAGGAAATTGTGTTTGTTCTTTTTCTTGGATTATCTTTCTGTATAAAAATGTAGGCTCTATTGTGAATAATATATAAAATCGGATTCTAAACCATCCAATCCTCCACATAAAACTCAGCAAACAACTCCAGCCTCCAAAAAGTTAATAATAATCTAGATAACCCTAATCTTCAAATCACCCCAGAAGAGATCAACAGCCGCAATTTTCTAAATGGACGTCAAACTACTCAATAAAAGTTGACACGAGATGGGGCATTTGGGAGGAACAATAAAGAAGCAAAACATACTGATCCTAGTTACAACCACGGGAGCCCGGAAACTTTAAGGTCATGTCCTGATTAATGAATTTAATGAAGCCAGAATTAGGATAACCATACCTGTTTCTCTCAACTTCAACAGAGGTTTGGGTTGATGTTAACCCAAGTCACTCTAAGAAAGGAGACTAAAGAGTGAAGACTAAAATTCATTCTACAAAACATGGAAAATTTGGAAATTACTCCTCTTCGTGATGCACATTCTATGATTTATACTGAAGAATCTAGGTTGGAGGTGATGATTAGAGTTAAAAATCCAAATGGTCATTGAACATTGCACAATGTTTTCCATTGGCCATTAAACTTAAAAAACAAATTCAGATAGTCACTAAACTTATCAAATCGATATTCCATTGGCCATTAAACTTTAGAGGTTTTTCGATGGTGACGTAGGACAATTCTATTGCAAATAGGATAAAAGTTAGATATTTATAGTAAGATATCTAGTTATAATAGATTTTATCTTTTTATTCTTATTTTTTGTTTAGAATATGATTTCTTTTCTTTATTGATTAGAATAGAATTTCTAATTTTTTTAGATTAGGATTTTAATTTATTTCCTCTTAGAATTTAGTTTCCTCATATTAATAGGATTAGAGAATATGGGTTAGTCTACATGTACATAATTTTTTTACCTAATTTTTTACACCCCACTCACATTAGGAGGTGGGGACCACGAGCCGACATTTTTAAATACACATGGGGCCAACTCTTTTTGTGAGGGGGGTACACCATTCGGTATAAGGGGAATTACCCTAGAGAATAGTTATGTTTATAAATACAAAGGCATTATACACATTTCAACAACAATCAATTATTATTCAATATATACAAGAAATGATTATTCAAATATCGTTCTTATTTATTATATAATTCTTATTACAAGAATTTCTAAGCATTTCCCCACCAAAATTGGTATCATAGCAAGGAAATCACATTAATCCGATGGCCGACGAAGGCACTGGTGGCAGTTGAACCACCGACGACGAACGAAGGCTCGACAAGCACGAACAACGAATAGAGAAGATCGACGAAACCCTTCACAACATCACGCAGATGCTGACTACGTTGGTTCTTGAAAGTAATCGGGAGCTCACGGGCAAACTAACAATAATTTGTAAATTTTAACTGTTATGAATGTTGGTTGTTTCAATAAGCATAGAACACGGTAACATCTGTCTAGAAAATTTCCTCGAGTCCCAGCCAAGTTCGAATACACACAAGTTATCAATAATTCTGTTCTTCAACAAAACTCAAGGTCAAGTTTTTTTTTTTTCAAATGTGAGAGATTGACGTAAGAAAATCCTATTGTAAATAAGATAAAAGTTAAAATATTTATAATAAGATATCTAGTTATAATAGATTTGATCTTTCTATTCTTATTTCTTATTTAGAATATGATTTCTTTTCTTTATTGATTAGAATAGGATTTCCAATTTCTTTTAGATTAGGATTTTAATTTATTTCATATTAGAATTTAATTTCCTTATATTAATAGGATTAGAATAGTTTTGCCTATAAATACAAAGGCATTGTACAATTTTCAACAACAATCAATTATTATTCAATACATATAAGACATGATTGTTCAAATATCGTTCTTATTTATTATATAATTCTTATTACAAAAATTTTTAAACGCTTTTGCACCAGATGGTAACCAGACTTATCAAATGACTCAATAACTTACCATTAAAAAATTCGACGGACTCGCTGACTTAAGGAAACGAAAACACTGACATGACAATTATTATCGTTAGTTGTTAATTACTCTACCAAGAGAGGCTTAAACACGAATAAACCATCTAAATTTTGTGCACAAATCATTCTTATTACAATCATAGAAATAGATTTTATCTGTAAAGAAAAAAATAATACACAATATTACTAACCCAAAATACGCTATATGATATAACATATGCTAAATTAAGTTCATTTCATTTGTATTTAACAAGTACTTGAGCTTTTATCTATACAAACACAATTTTTAAGTTGACATGTCCTTGATGTAACCACATTCTTATCTTTATAAGATATATATTGACAGTGTCCATAACCACCCTAATTACAGGAGAGAGAAGACAGAAAAGGGTTATGCTAGTGATATAAATTCGTTTTTCAGTCATCTAAGCAGTGATGTAGAAGTACACTGCATACTGACCTTTATAATAACTAAATGAGCAGGAAGATTTACACCCCAAGCTAATGTACTCGTGCAAACTAATACCTGTAAGGACATAGAGATGAGATGTCATCATCAATATAATAAATTTGGACAGTTACATCCCATTCACCCAATGGAAGTGTTGATGAAGAAAAACTACCTGAATCTTGTTATTTGCAAAAAGTTCCTCTACTAGTGATCTGTCCCTATCGTTCAACCCTGCATGATGTAACCCAATACCAAACTGCAAAGTGTGCCTAAGGTTCTGGTCAGTGACCTGAGAAAGTATCATCTGAAGTGCTTCTTCTGGCATACCCAGAAAATGTCTTGGGCACTCATCTGAAGCTGCAAACTTCAATCACATAAAAGCACAATAAATCAAGTTGCTAGCTAAGAAATTCTATGTTTTGACAACAATATAAAACCTCACCTGAATGAGGTCCAGGGCAGTAAGCCTAGTCTGGCGGCGAGAAGAAACAAATATAAGAACTGGTTTTGTGGGTGAATGTGTAGATATAGCAGCATAGGTGGGCTTATTCATGCTATTCATCCTTGGGCAGTAAAACTTCCCAGGATATCCCTGTCGAGAATAATGAAATATTTTGAGTATCACTAAGGTATATCCAGTTACCATAAATCCACACAGAATCCTAAAAAAACAAAAGATAAATATAGTCCAAGAAAAGGTGCAGAAAGTATAATAAAGAACATCATTAAATGTGATTCAGTAAACATAAGTCCCATAAGTATAAATGCATCTGTAAAAATAAAACACGATTTTCCTGTTCACCTTTTCTTTTCCTGTTTGTTGAACAACGTGTTCTAAAAGCTTAAACGATCACATAAAGAAACATGTAAATCATTTAAACATTGTCTTCAACATGCCCCCTCAAGCATACGAGGGAAATCCCTATCAAGACTTTACATGTGCATAATGTCATTTAAATTGGTGGCAGTGAGACTTGAACTCAAGACTGTGCCGAACTACTTGGTCTAAAACCTAAATGTATATCATTGAAACACTCACCAACACTATTTTTCTTTTCAATTTTAAATTCACGATGTACAAACTACAAATCTTGTCAATCAAGATTAAAGACCTTAACTTATCAATGCCCTCACCCGGTGAGATTGTGACAACTACATAACATATTCTCAGGTTTCTGCTCATACGCAGATAAGAAGAATAAGAACTTGATACTTCTGACTTCAACCGAACTTTATACAACAAAATGATCTTCCTCCTTCCCTCTTTTCTTGTTAGACACCAAGTAACCTCCATACCTCTCTCTGTCCCCAGGCCACCTTGCCCGTAGCACATCCCTCGTTACTCCCAAAAGACACGGGGCCCCAACTTCTACAACCAAATCCTCCCCCCTTCTGCCAACTTTTGCAACACCACCAGCCCTGTATCCCACCTCTACATTACATTTGCAAAACTCAGAACTGGCAAGGAACCAATATAGGTTTGAGAGGTGATTGTTCGAGAGTTTTCTAGTTTTAGGTTTTGGTCTTTATCTTCCTTTTCCCCCCCTAAAAATTGGCTAATAATATGGACAAACATATTGGGAGGACTAGTTGGGAAATAAATTTTACATTTTTTAATCTCATCATCCTCAGAAATCAACCACAAGAATAATGAAAATTCCCTAAATAAAGAACCTTCGGCTATTGTTCCTAAGGTATCTTTACCGTCTTAAATTAGCAATAAACAAAGAGAGGCTGATACAAGGACGTCATATAAGAAACTGAAATGACAAAAATATTTATAATGAAGTAGGACATCATTAGAAGACAGCCAGAAGTTTTGCAAAGCAAATTTGAGGAAGTAACATCACGTACCTGGATATGGACTTCTAGAGGGACGGGCCTAACACTGGGCTTGAAATTAAATAGACCATTTTCTTCAACACCCAGCCAATCAGCCAAATCACTGAATCAATAAGAAGTAGGATTCATTGTGCAAATGGATAACACAAGACAGAGGTCTTTCATAAAACCTTTATCATACTCGAGTTTTAACATGGCATATATAGTTCAATAAATATCCAGATGAAAGCAAAAATACAAAATTCTCTTTATCGGCTGAAACATTAGACATATAAATATATCAGGCAGTAATTCACGAGAATAACAGAGGTTAAACATTCCACATACTTCGTCTTGAATTAAAAACCCTTTTTGACCAAATAATTTCTTGGTAAGGTTTCTGACAGCAATTTATATTTTTACCCATGAAAGATTTCAATTCCATTAGTTCCCCCAAACATTCAACTCCATACAACCAAAACAGATCATGATGTCAGCATTAGTGGATAGTTATGACCCCTAGCAAAATCCACTCAGTTAAACTTTGTAACACCACCAACCAAATTCGCAGGCTTACATGAGAGTCATAGCACCAAAAAGGTTTCCCAGGCACCTGCCATCACAGCTATCAACCAGAAAACGAAAAGATATCCCCGAAAATAAAAAGCTATAGGCACCACTGCCAATGCCACAAACTTGTATCCAAAATCCACCAACCCAACCCCCAAATCACCATCATTATTTGACCACCCACAGCTGACAGCACCAAATATACTATAATTTAAGGAGCAGTCACAAGTTCCAAAAAAGGAAACGAACAAATTAAAAAAAGGGAAAAGAAGCTCCATAAAACACCTTCGTAACCACCAGCCGATCCCCACACCCACTATCAACCCCATTGTCTGAATTTCAAACAAAAGATCACGAACCAAAGAGAAAATAAGCAAAATTCAACCACCATCCAATCCACAGACCAGTACCCCAACCCAAAACTACCACCGATTAACTAACCAGAATCACCATAGCAACCTCACACGACAGCTTCTGTGGTGTTTTCACTACCACCATGACCTGAAGACAAACGGTAAAATGACAAAAGCTAAAATAAGAGATAATTTTCTTCCACAGCCACCAGCAAATACTGGATCACCACCACAGAACATCTAAACTACAATAGAACACATGAATCACAGGCACAGCAAGTAACCAATTTTCCTAATCATCGCCTCAATTTTCATTCAACTCGAAACCGCCCACAAGAAACGAATCAAAAAGAGTGCTAACCACAGCAGAAGATGATAATCAGGCCAACATCCACTCATCATGCGTCAGCTCCAATAAAGTTTCTGGTGGTTGTGTTTCAATGACTGGGCTCTTAGGGGATGGAGAACTTGGTGTAGTATGTTGGTACACAGAAAAAGAAGAGGAAATTAAGAAATAACCTAAGGGTGGGGGTTAACAGATAGAATCAGGGGCTAGTGATGTATTATAGGTTCTGCTAGGCAACGGCTGTCAGAGCCTATGCAATGATGCTCCTGGAGGTTGGATCAGTTAAGATAATGTTATTGTAGTTATAGTGCTGATTTTGGTCGGCAAGGGCAGCGTCGCTGGATATTGATGGTGTTGACATTGATGGAGATATAGTATGCTAGTTCATACAATATAAAAAAAAAAGTGCTTTAAATGAAAACAAATCAAAAGAACAGATAATCTACATACTTAAAACTGAAACATGCATAACTTACTGCGCATTTGCCAATGCTGTAGAAAGGCCAACAAACCTAATTGATCGCTCTGTCTGTGAGGATATATATCTCATTCTGGAGACAATCACCTGATAAGAAAAGATATTGATAGAATTGCTATATTTAAAATTTTGCATACAAAAGTGGATTAAAATGTTAAATTGTTGGATAAAATTGCTATTCAGTTTATCTTTATTAATAGATTCTTTGTAGTATGTTTCGATATATTAAAGCAGGTTTGATGCGACTTGGGTTAATCTTGAGATCGTTTTTCTCTCTCGAGCAAAGGTGGCTTCGTTATGCTCATCCAGCCAATTTGTTTTAGATGTCTTCTTGTTCTTCCACAGCCTTTAGTTTTCTCTTTTATTTTTTCAACTGGCCTTTGTTTTTATGGATCTGATTTTGATGCATGGCTGCCCACTTGTGAATTGTGATTTGTTACTGTATTTTCAATTGTGCTCCATACTTGGACAGACTCCATTCCCTAAGGCCAAAACCCCTTGTGTTTATTCTTTGGATTAAAAAATCAAGTGGATTTTCTGCCACTTATTTTGGAGTTAAAAGACTTCTGATGCATGCAAAGTGGGTTTTTTTGAGGATAATGTGAAAAGTTCCTGAAAACAATGAAGACTGATTAATTGCTGTATCCCATTTATGGTCCGATGCAGAGGTTCTAATCTCAATTTCTGGTGCTGCAGTAACCATGGGGTTTAATGGTGTCGAGGAATTAGGCCATCTTGATTGATCTTTTTTAGAAACCTATTTGGGAGTTTTTTAATTTTGCTATAGCAGTTTTGCCCTTGATGGAATTCCAAGCATTTTTGTTGCCTCCTCTATAATTTGATGGTGTTGACTTCCATCGGCTATTGGTGCAGCAAAGCTTCGGTCCTACCATTGAGATTATGGTCAGGTTGTTGGTGGTTCTGTTATTGCGTTCCTATTGTTGCAGTGGCTGCTGAAATCGAGGAATGAAGTTTTTTTATAAGATTTTATGGAATGCGTCGAGATTGAGGTAGAAGAAAAAGAAAGGTTAATTCCTAATTGGTTTTGTACTGATTGAGATTGGTCCAGTTAAAGCTGGGATTTTTTACATGCCCTTTATGTGCAATTAAAGTTGATTTGGTCATTTATTATTAGACATACTGCATATTGCATTAATTACAAATTACAGAATTCATTTAGAATGAAATTTGGGATTTAAGCATTGTACTGTATTCGATTGGGCTGGAAGTTTGAAAATTACAAGAACTTGCCTAGGAAAATTGATTCATTTGTTAGTTTTCTTTTGGAAAACATGATAGTGATTTGGTGATTCATTTTGATGAAGACGAACAAAATTCGAAAAATCTTTTGCATGTGAAGGAAACTCCCAAAAATCATAGTTTGGTGCAGGTTAGTGACTAGTGAAGTGCTTTCCCTCTGGTGTTTTACTCCATGGTTCTCCTTTAGTGTCTAGGGGTTTTATTTGCTTCAGGTCATGAACAGGCCCTGGTTTTGTTCCCTTTGCAGTACCTGCTGGTGGTTGGTGGCAAATTGGTAATGATTATTATACAAATTTGGGTGCTATGATTGCTAAAAAATGGTTCAAATACTGGGAATTGATGCAGTGTTTCGTGTAATTAGATTATATTTTGAGCATTGGGCTTATCAGACTCTTGGTGGAAGTGGCTGGAGATTGTTTCATTTTATAGTGATTGGTAATGGTTCTTCCTATGTTGATTATGTGAATGTTATGCATGCCATACCTCATCGCCTGCTTCTTCAAAAGGTAATAATAGCGAGTAGTGATTTTCTACTGCTGCTTGTATGTTAGTTGAGTTGCTTTGGTTTGGAAAGATGGTCCTCAGGGGTGGAGCTTCATTTTTGGCAAAATGGATTGATGTTGAAGTCAAATTTTGATGAAAGGAAGATTTTGACATGTGGGGTATTCTTGAAGTTGAGATTTTCGATATTGTTGAGGTTTCTAAATTTGTTTAGAATTTGCATTGAGGTAATCTGGAATTTGTTTGATTAAAATTTAGGTAATCTGAAAAATGGAATTTCGGAACTTGCTTTCAGTGATTTTACTTTCAGTTGGTTTTGCATCCACGTGTTCTGGAATTTGACTGATCTTATTTCCAGGTAATGTGGAATATGGTATTTGATATCTGGTCCAATTAACCCGGAATTTGGTATTTGATCTAGCTAATCTGGAATTTGGCATTTTGCCCAGCTAATCCTGGAATTTGGTATTTGGTCCAGTTAACCTGGCATTTGCATTTGTTTGTTTTGGCTATTTGGATGGTTCCGATGGTCGCTTTGCTAAAATGGCTGGAGGTGAATTTAGATTGGAGGTTGAAGACAATATGTGTCCATTGTTGTAGGGGGGTCGTACAGGTGTGCTAGCGAGCAAGAGAAATTTATGTCAAACGTTTTTAGTAGACATTTAATACTGGCATTTGCATTTGTCTGTTTTGGCTATTTCGATGGTTCCGATGGTCGCTTTGCTAAAATGGTTGGAGGTGGATTTAGATTGGAGGTTGAAGACAATCTGTTTCCATGGTTGTAGGGGGTCGTATAGGTGTGCTAGCGAGCAAGAGAAAGTTATGTCAAAACATTTTTANCGCTTTGCTAAAATGGTTGGAGGTGGATTTAGATTGGAGGTTGAAGACAATCTGTTTCCATGGTTGTAGGGGGTCGTATAGGTGTGCTAGCGAGCAAGAGAAAGTTATGTCAAAACATTTTTAGTAGACATTTAATACTTGAAAGTTTTTGTTCGGGCAATTCTGGACAAATGTCTAAACAGGATAACATTTTGCGAGGTTCCCAATTTAGGGCATGGAAAAACTATATGCGATATGAAATAACTTAAGCAGTCAAAGTTCATACCTCCAGAATGGGTCCACGATCAGCACCAAGTAAATGAATTTCATCCAATATCATAAGCCCGACCTACAAATTTATTTTTCAAATCCTAATTCAGGTTGAATGAATATGCATACAAGTTCAGATTCATAACATAGTTTGCAAACTTAAGAAGGGCTATCGATTGATGGTGTATTCCTTTAAAACAGAAAAGGAAATATTATCAAATAGCCAAGAAAAAATAGAAATCACCTTCTTGACATAGCTTCGACCATGCCAATTACGGCTGATGCCATCCCACTTTTCAGGAGTAGAAATTATAATGTCTGCTGATAAGAGAGCGGTCATATCCGGTGTATAATCCCCCGTCATTTCAACCTGATAACAAAGTCACTTGGTTACGCACTTGTCACAATTATGCATATATGTGAAGAAAACAGAATTTTAAGCACCATCTGTTTTCCAAGTTTAGAAACAAGATGCTTCTTCCAATCATTCATTCTTTCTCGGACAATAGCCTTCAAAGGAGCAATATAAATAACCTGCATCAGAAAATGATTTGTGTTAATATCATCAAGTAAAAGGCCATCAAACCGTAATTTTAACTGAAATACATGCACCAGGAATAGCGGTGAACAAAACTTATGTGATTTAATGAAGGAAATGGACCCATGACCAAGCACGGAGCCCATTGAAGCACAGCTATGCATATGGGTGCACCAGGCGTAAGCATAGTTCCACCAATGGTTCGAAATGTGTTTCTTTTGCATGTGTAATGTAGCTTAATGCATCTAACATAGTAAAGTGTCTTTGATTTCATTTTAGTTGAAATATATACCAACTCGTGTCTTTGTAATTGTTAGGGACTTAGATGTAAATTTGTAAATTTCTTTTCACCCTTGTATATAGTTTGGTAGAATATCAATAATACAATAACATATTTTACTCCCAAAATACTCCCAAGATATCACGACATGGTATCAGAGCATAGGTTTCCCTAGGTTCCGACGACATCGGCGTCCTTTTCCGGCTACCCAGACGCCGACGACTTCCGGCGTCATCGCGTGAACAGTTTTTGTCATTGAGACTTACTGTTCACACGAACCCTAGGCGCGTTCTTCGATTGGGACTGGTTTTTTGGCCTCCTTTTCCGGTTACCCAGAGTCGACGGCTCCTGTGCAGCTCCGGCACTGACGTGATCTCGATTTTCTCAGCTTATTTCTCCGGCACTGCTCGATTTTTTGGTTTCCCAGCTCATTCCTCATCGCGTTCTTCTGTTAGGGATTGATTTCGACCTCCTTTTCGGTTACCCGGAGCCGAAGGCTCCTGCGCAGCTCCGGCGAAGCTCCGGTGCTGACGTGAGCCCTATTTTCTCAGCCTATTTCTCCGGCACTGCTCATTTCTTTCGATTTTCCAGCTCATTTCTCACTGTTCCTTGGTAATTTCTGTTTTTCCCAGCTCATTTCTCGGCCACTTACGTGGTTTGTTGTTAAGAGATTGGATTACTTGGGTTCCGAAGTTTTTCTCAGGGTTCAGTGGCTGAAAATTGGATTTATATTGTTTGCATTTGGTGATCTCGTGTTTCCCAGTTTTTGGAAACTATTCTTGAAATAATGGCGGATAACAAAGTGGTTACATCGTTAATTCATGAGACATCATCTCCGATTCACATTAAGTTAG
>CAIGRQ010304143.1:0-12549 GCA_903798375.1 Fraxinus sp. D2006-0159
AATTTTTCTTGTTATATATAAATTTAATTCGTACATTACGTTTTTAAAATTTTAGCCCCCCGTATGATGAATTCCTGACTCCGACCCTGGGTGCGCTGTTGTCGGATTGATGGATCATCACCACTTAAATTTTTGAAGTATAAATTTTTCTTGGAGATAGAATTAAAGTTTTTAAGTATTTGTCACTAATAATTTTTTATTTTTTTTTTACGTAGGAACCCGCAACCGCTACCCTTGATTGTGCACTGGGTAAACCTCGCTCCATGTGTAGTAGCCCGCAAACCACGTAGGAGATGTTAATCGCACAAGGCAAGTCTGGTGCAACAGGCTCAACCGAGAAAGTGTTGGCAGAAGATTCGAACTCGTGACATTCGGTCTCTACGTTCACCTGCTTGACTGCTCCACCAACTCGACCACCCCCGAAGGGACCACTAATAATTTTATATCTATAAACTATTGTTATTTTAAACTAAAGTTACAGTGACGTTTATGTTTTAATTTTATATTTTTAGAGTTTCGAATAAAACTTATTATTCTGTACAAATTATCAACCCTAAAATTCGGTGCATTCATCTTAACCAAAAAGTAATCTCTCGATACATAACAAATTCATAAAATTACGATTGGATATTTAAAAATCTAGTAAAATGTTGGACTACAAATTTTTAAATACAATAGTAGATGATTTATTGGCATAAAAGATATATCATAAACACATAAATAATAATAATAATGTTTTATTTTTCTGGGTGGTAAGAGTTGGAGGTCAAGGGATCAACTACGTTTTTACCCAAAATTGAAATATATTAGATAACACGATTTCTCGTACCATTGACAATAAGTTTTGACTTTTCGTGTGTTACCTTCTTTCTACATGGGATAAGCTAAGTCACTCTAACTCGACAACAACTAAAGATAAGAATCATCTTAAATATTAGATGGATAAATTTATATTCTATTATGTCACGTTATTCTGCGATATTGAGTATAACATACTCGGGCTTTACACAAATCTTAGCCTTTGTTTGATTTTCCTAAAAATCATATTTTTACTAAATTTGATAAATGTTGATATGATGAATGTTTGAAAAGTTGATAAATAACGTAAATTTCATAAAATGTACTGTTAAATATGAGTTTAAAGGAAACAAGTTTTAAAAAATAAGTCTCAAAATATTTGTGTTTATCAAAGAGGAGACAGATATGTACCCATAGATAAAAAATAAAAAATTATCTATTTGACACGTAAAATTTTTAAAAGTAATACAGTGAGTAGGCTCAGTCAATTATTCACCAATCAATAAGTAACTGTTTGGATTTAAACTTGAAATAATTTGTGTGCGAGAAAATGTTTAATTTATTTTTAAAATGATGAAAAATTATGTATCGAACCGACATCACTTGTTAGTAAATAAAGAAACGAGAATAATATGGCAATATGTAAATCAAATAAAAATACAAGATTTACGTAGTAAAATCATACCACATGCAGAATAGGGGAATTTATAATATCAATAACGAAAGATTACAAATTATTGTGTAAAATGTAAGAATTGACTCAAAATGTGTTGTATATCTTATATATATAATAAGGAAGATGCTACGGGTACCAAATGTTATACATAATGATTTCCACGTGTTGACTATGTAAACCATTATGTAATTTATTTGGTACATATGGATTAATTCATATAATAATAAGATCCCTAACGTACTAATGAAGAGTTTAATATAAGGTAAAATTTCGATACAATGATAAAACCAATAATAAAATATTTAGGATGAAACATGAGTCAAAACTATCAAAAAATGATATTAAATCCCTGTTCAAAAAAGACCACTACAAGCGATGGCCTATAGCCATAGCAGCCTGTCGCTCAATCTTGGTTGTCGAGTGGTGGCCTACTACTCGAGCAACAACCTCGCAGTAAGCAAGCGCTAGAGCTCCTATTTTCAGCGCTCGAGCGGTATCAAGGCACCTGTGAGCGCCTTTCGACGTTTCCTCATCCAATTACAACTTAGACTCCTTTAGGACATTTTCAAGTCTATTACCAACTCTCAAATTGAATTCCTACTTAAATTTTCAAATAAACTTCAACTAGAATTTCCAACTAGATTTCAAATAGAATTCACAAGTAGTTTTCCAAATAAAATTCAGGTCACAGCCTAATTCTAACAAAAATCGAATGACCATTGAGTTTGAAAACAAAGAAAAAGAGCTGACATCTTGTAACGAAGTAATGGATTCATCGTCCGAAGTTTATGTGCATGTTGATTTTGATCATATTTTTTCTTATCGCGTTATTTTTCAATACAACATAATTAACAATCATTTACTGCAGAAATTTTACATGTTTAGGGTTCATTTAGCAAGTATTTTGAAAAGTCAAAAATCGCCTCTGAAACTAAAAAATTGATTTTGAACATGTTGGGATAAATTCTAGAAGTGTTTTGATTGGTGTAGGCAAGCTTCTTCATAAAAATCTCTTACAAGAAACAAAAGCATAAATAAAAGCCATTGCCAAACGGATCGTATTGTTCCTTCTTCATAAAACTTTTCTACCAAATGCATAAGCAAAGGCAGAAGATCTGCCAAATGTTCCCTTACATCATTCTTGGAAAAGATTTCTAATATACTTTTCAATTTCATCGTAGCTCGTGTACATGAATCTGATCAGCACGTGAAAGGATTAATAGCGTCATATCACAAGCAATTAAAAATGGCTCGACTCAATTAAGTAATTATCGTATGACCCTACAAATCACCACAAAGAAAAACCACTTTTCTTCCTCCCCTCTACTCCCCTCTGCCAACACGGCCCAAAACAAGGCCAGACAGAACATGGGTTATATAGATGCACTAGAACCAGTACCATGTATTCACGAGATTCCAGTAAGAGGCCCTTCTCGTACTATCCAGTACTTATGGTGACACCACCGAACACTGGGGACCCTGTCATGTGTTCTTAGGATTGTCTAAAACTTGAATTCAGTTCGGTTTAGTACAGTCTCGGGGATCGACTTTCACATGGCTAACTGCAGTTCGAATGTGTATTTTGTACGTAT
This sequence comes from Fraxinus sp. D2006-0159, assembly GCA_903798375.1. Taxonomy (NCBI): domain Eukaryota; kingdom Viridiplantae; phylum Streptophyta; class Magnoliopsida; order Lamiales; family Oleaceae; genus Fraxinus; species Fraxinus sp. D2006-0159. Next base: position 3,067 of record CAIGRQ010304143.1, read on the forward strand.
CATGGTCCAGCGATTAATGGAGACATGGACAGTGCAAGGCTCGACCCATTGCCATTAGCAATGTCTGGTCCAGTATTGTTCAAGGTCAATTCAGTTAGTTATTCAGCATAAAGTTAAGAGAAAAAATCACAATAATTGCACTAAAGAAATGGCATGCACTATCTTAGCATGATCAACACAAGTGCCTTCAAATTATTTACACAGTAATCTGTTTTCTGCTTTTCACTTTGCCCAGATCACATGATATTAACTTGTCCATTAAAATAAGTTTGAAAGATGGGCAGCAGCAACTTCCCCCACTGCATTTATTATATTGCACAATTGATTCTAATCACAAAGTTTAATATTTTCTAATTAATTCTCAGCACCCTTGCATGTCCCGCCACCGGAGATAAATCAGCCCTGCACGGTAATGAGTATAAGCTCCTGCTACAACAAGGATGTGAAAAAGTTGATGGCTGTGCCCTGCAATATCAAATTTTCCTGGCATCCACCTTTCGGGAACTCTCATAGCATAAACCAATGCTCCAATACCATAAAATGCACCCATCAAGACTTCATAACCTGTTGTGTGAAGTGCCTCGGGCTGGTTCCAGAATAAGATGAGTTTGTGCAGAATAGGTGCTACACCAGACACACCCATTCCGAAGAAAAGTGCTGCACGAAAACTACGATATTCGGGAGTTTGGAATACGGGAAGAAGGGATGCTAAGATTGTACCAAGGCCCAGGAGAGTAATGAACCCTATGTAGAGACTGCAGAAGACAGGATAACACATGAAAGAATAATAGACTGGAGGATAAAAGGACGTTGAGATCAAAGCAGCAATCCCAGCATAGTCGAGCCTGAGCATAATGTATGATAAGCGCTTAGAATGACAAGAGAGTAAGTGACATGTACTGCTTGCTAACAAGCAAAACATGGCTCCTCCAAGAAAGGCAAAGAAGGGCCAACGTGTGATCGGCCTCACCATTAATGGTGCTATTATACTTGCCACGTCCTCCTTCATGCTACACTGCAAACAGTAAAGCCATGTAAAATATGTTAACAAAATGCAATTTTCTCCAATGTTAAAGAGATGAAGACAACAGCTGCACACAAGAACTCAAAATAAAACAGATTAAATTGTTGTATCCTTTCTCTTTTAAATTACAAAAAATGGGAATTAAACTTCTCCATGAGTAGTTGTGTCTGCAATCAAAATTACATGAAATTGCAAAATAAAATTCTTTAACTATCTCCAACATTGAAAATTCATTTGTTGCTAAAATGAAGTATAATCAATGTCAGTCCAATGACTGAGGTTCTATTTGAACTACCAATCCAATGCCTGTCACCTTAAGCCTGGGAGAATCTTGAATTTCTTGCATTCGCCAGTATTTGGTGTAAGATTCAGTCTTGAGTTATGCCCCGTGACAAAGTTTTATGCAAAATGCTTATCTCTACCACTTCGAATCGGCACAAAACTCACAATTTCTCACCAAAGGTTGTTAACTTGTTACAACTCATGCATGCAAACTTCAAAGTTCTAGCTTTATAACAACCACAAATTTACACATGCAATGATGAAAATGCACAAGTTACTTCATTAATTGATGTTAACAACAAGCTAAGGTATACTCCCACTAAACTTGGGTCGGCAGCTCCATTTACTAAAATGTTCAATGGAATTAAGTATTTTCCTCTCCCTCTTCCAATCTGTTCTATTGCACCGCTTTTTTGAATGAGAGCTGCTTTAAGTCTATACCAAGACATGACAATTGACACAACCATCTAAGTTGTACTAGGTTAATTGATATTTGAACAAATACAATTCATCTACCAGTTACGATCATAACGTGCTAATAAAAGAAAGAACACTAAAACAGAAAAGAAAAACTTCACTGAAAAAGGGCTGAAAGCCAATAGACAAATGCAGATGTTTTGCTCATAACGTTGAGTTACATCTATCTTTCTTTGATAGCATGCATGTATATTATTGATCGTGCATCACTTTTCAATAAATTTTTCATAAAATCAATAGTTCTCTCTTTGTTGATGAGAATACCAAGGAATGGCAACTTCGTATCAAAAGCCTGCTAGGTAAAGTTTAAGTTAATTAAGATATATATTAGAAAGGTGCATTCACAATCATGAGCAGCCTTCAACAGATTGACACAGAAATACACCAAACGAACAGCAGAACTAGATACGAAATGCAGGGTGAAAAGACATGAAGAGCTACAGTTGACAATATAAAAAGAAAAGGCACTGCTCGCATGTATCATGTAGTGAAGCCAATGCAGTATTCATTACTACATAGTGATTAATAGATGCTCTTTGTCTCACGTGCTAATGAAAGACCATGAAACTGGAAAGCCGTAATATGCAAAAGTACCAGAACACAAGCATCAGTCTGGTTGTTTGAAAAACGCTCCAGCAAACAGTTAGAGAGGAGTTCCACAATGTTCCAATTAGAAAATGATGACAAATCCATAGAAGGCAACAAAGTCTTTAACTCTTCTCGGAGTCTGTGCAAATCAGGCATTTGTGGCAAGGACGGAAGACACGCAATAAGTTCTGTATGCAATTTTTGGAAATCGGCTTTCCTCAGGACATCAGGGAAATGTTGCATTGTTGGTAGGTCCACAAACTGTGGAACCTTCATAGCAGTGTAAATAGTCAGAGAGAGGAAGAGGAAGAACCCTATCAAATGCCTGCAAATTGAAAGACATAAGGATTCAAATAAAGGCCTAATCACTTGGACAGAAAAACAAATAGTCACGACACCACCACCCCCGGAACATCCAAGGCAGAAAGCAATAAATTTTAAAACCACATATCCTTCGACTCAAAAAACGGCATTCTGTAGTTATCTAGGGTCATAAGCAACAACATATCCCTGTTCTATAATTCTTATGACTTCTACAACATGGAAAGAAACTCAAAAGAAGGAAGAAATAATGTCAATCTGACATGTCCCCTTTAGTAAATTGATAGATAAACAAAATAAATTAAGCCCTTGTTTGATATTAATTTTTTCCAAAATCATTTTTCTTCAAACTCACTTTCAACCACACATTCTCCTAAAAAAATAACTTTTCACGAATTCACTTCTCAAAAAGAAAAGGGGGCTAAAGCAAAACAGAAAACCATGACATCAAATAACATAGCATTCTTGAAATAGTCGTTGCACAAACTGGAAAATGTAGAGATTGTTCTAAACCATAAATCAGCATCTTAATTGGCAACAAAAGATAAGAAATAAAAAAGATTAGCTGCTGGAGCGTATTTCTGGAGCCTTTCTTTTTCATTTCCATATAGACAATTCCATTAATTATTGCATCTTGGTCAAGTCTGTTGGATGCTCCCTAATATTGCGTCCTGGCTGAAATGGATTGCGGGAAGTGCATGAAAACTATAAGAAGCTATACATTTGTTATATTATCTTTTCCAGTAGTCCGTGGATATTATATGCCTTTTGATAAAGAGTTTCAGTTCATAGGGCTCTCGGGAATGACTCCAGGCTGAAAGTGCATGTCAATTTTTTTCTTAACCGCCAGGAAAGGTCATTTAAAACAACCTAAAAAATAAATTTTCGTTTTATCGACAGTACATGAATGAGTTGAATTTCCATCTCCTCGACAAAGTTGCAGGAAAAATGACAGACTCATGAGACATTGCCTCGTATATAGAAAGCGTTAAAATACTCAAGTGCAAAATCACTTATTAAATACATTGGTATAGTTGATTCTTGTACAAATTTCAAGAAATGGTGAAAGATTAATCGACAATTTGTTGTCCAAAAATAATAATTAGGAATAATCAAAGAAGAGTCCGTGAACCGGCATAGAAAAATTCCAACGTACACAAAGAAATTCCATCAAAACGAGGAAGCACAAACGCTATTGCAAGCTAGAGTGCACCTAGAGGGGCATTAACACACTCCAAAGATGAGGACACGTGTTGAACACTAAGATAACACTCCAAAAACGCATGAAACCTTACCGGCACCAGATAATAAACAAAAAAACCTGTCCTTAACCAGACATGGTGAAGGCATGGTAGCCACTAGCCACATTAGTTTATTCTTCTAAACCAAATTTTGCCAACACTACCCAGCGTTCCGGAGTTCATGTCTATTTAATCCTTGAAAATATAGTCGAGGAATTACGGTCTCAGGAATGATGTGTCTCGTCTGATTTTCAGGAACCAGTTTCCAGGGATGGAAGTAGAGTACAAAACTATGTATACTAACAATAAAAAAGACGAGCTAAATACGATATAAGGTGAAAATAGAGTTGGACCAGAAATGTGTAAGCCTATCCCCTCCCCTAATCCTATAATCAGAAATTTCCTCCAAGGCTCCGTCGTAGTTACATATGAATTTTAGATCAGTCTTTAATCCTCACACCATCAGCAGTATTCCAATCACCTAGGACATTCAAAGCCTATGATTGTTTTTCAGTAAACATCAAGCTCTAGTTCCTGCAGTTTTTGTACTAATCTCAATCCATAATCAACTCTATTATCAAATATAATGGAAGTACGAAACAACCCAATACCCATTAAACAGCACAAAGAACTCAATAACACTCAAGAATCGCAACCAAGTTCCAATCTTGGCAGAAAAAAATCACCAAGCCAATAAAAGCAACAATCTTTACAGAAAATGAGAAAGAAAAGATGCAAAGAGGAGAAATTCCTTACGTCCAAACATTGAGGGTCTCGTTATGAATAGTGAAAACGCTGAGCAAAACCTGCCTTAACGGCCATTCAGACCTATAATGACCAAGAATATACTCATTGTCCTTCAAATACGCAGGCAATGAATTGTATTCCACCAGCTGGTACTTGACTTTCTTCCACAATCGCTTCCCTTTCCTTCCCTTTAATGAAGAACCCGCCCTCTGATTCTCTGATGATCCGCAGAAAGATTGCGTTTCCTCGCAATTTCCTTGATTTCTATCCATTTTCTGACCAACCCATTAAACATTAAACATAATGTAAGCCTAAAATCATCATATTAATACTGGGTATCAAGAATTGAGATGAAATGTATCGAAATCATAATATATGGTGGCTGTGCGCTTATATTTTATATATGTAAAGCAATTGAAGAAATGCACACCTGAAATGGAAGAAACAAAGCACCCGCCCAGAGACGACCAAAAAATTAGATTATATATATCTAGGGTGGCTCGTGTAATGAGTTTTCCTCGTCTTCAGCGGATTTAAGNTGAAATGGAAGAAACAAAGCACCCGTGACCCGCCCAGAGACGACCAAAAAATTAGATTATATATATCTAGGGTGGCTCGTGTAATGAGTTTTCCTCGTCTTTTCAGCGGATTTAAGAGAAGTAAAAAATGTTCGATTTGCTAAAAAAATAATTGGGAAAAAATTGGGTGGGGAGATATCGGCCTCAAATCAATGTCCTAGCGTAACGTTAAGAACGATGAGTTTCTTTAATTTAACAAGTAAAAGACTCGGCCTGCTTCGTTTTAGAGAGTGAAAACGACAGGAAATAAAAGTAAAGACAAAAACTCAGTCAAACGGATTTTAAAACAATTTTTATGTGAAAGATTATCAACCAACCAAAAAAATTGTTTTCTTGATTGGCCACGAAACCAATTACATTAGCAGCTAGCTTAATTGAATCAATTTATATTGAATTGAAATATGTTACGGGACGTAGGAAATACATAATATTAACTTAGTTTTTATCGATATAACAATTATCAGCATTCTTTGTTAATTATCAACATTTGATGTTTGTGGTGAGTGATAAGTATCATTCACGTATCATGTCACACATAAAATAACTATTATATTTATAATTATTTGAATCCTTAATTAAGTAAAAATCTAGCATACGAATTAAAATAAATATAACTGATCTGAAAAATACAAAAGTAATAATATGTTAAAATAAAATTGCAAGATAAAGGGCTAAACAAATAAAAACGAAATTATTTCCGTTGTTTGGGTCCACGAATTAAATTCTCGATATTGGACTGAGTTGGAGGGGCCTAGCAACCCTTGAATAGCCCTAAGTTTGTTTGTTTGTGGCACAATGGATACTGTCCACCTGGTCTAATGCATATGGGAATGGGAAATTACAAAAAAATCTAGTGTATAGTTTACGCCAATTCAAAAATCAGATATTTTATTTTACATATCAAACCCTATAGATCCATCCAAACCCTAAATCTATCCATTTATCTCAACTCTCTAACTCTCTCACCATTTCTCTCTAGCGCCCGTCGCCTCCCTTCTCCCTCCCCGACCCCCGCCCCGACAATGCTGTGAATCGCAGCAGCGTCGACTGTCGATGGTGTGTGGGTCGACTGTGGTGGGGCGTCTGTATTAGTGGATGGTCTGTGGGTGTGTGGGTCGGCTGTGTTGGCGGATCTGTTTGTTGGTGGTTTGGGCTGATCTACGGTGGTTTGGATGGTGTTGTAGTGTGTGCGGTGGTGTTGCTGTTGCAGTGTGGTTGTGTTTGTGCTGCAAAAATGGCGATGACGACAGTGGCTTGGTTGTTGGTAATGTTGTAGTGCTGTGACGGTGGTGACGGGTGATGGTGGATGCAAGTGGCAATGATGGTAGTGTTGGTGACGGTGGTATGTGACCTAGGTATGTGACCTACTATTTGATGGTATGTGGCCAAATATTTGATAATTTATGACCAGTTACTCAACTGCGACCTAAAAATTATATAATTTGTGATCGTAAAAAAATCTGTGACCAATTAATTTGAAAATTTGTGACTGAGTGACCTATAAATTTTGATTTGTGACCAACTAATTTTGAAATCTGTGACCAGCAAATTAAGTGTGACTTATAAAATTTTCGAACTGTGACCGCCGAAATAATTGTCAGAATCGGAGTAGTCGTCGGAACGGTCGTCGGAATAATCGTCGGAATGATCGTCGGAAAACGGGGGTGGTTGGAATAGTCCCCGGAACAGTAGGGATGGTGGAGGTGGAGTGAGTTAATTATATTATTTAATAATTAATTAATAAAATATTTTTAATTAATAAATAGATACCTGAGTTTTGCATTTTGAAACTTGATACCCGAAACTTGAATTGTGTCAAAGTTAACACCCGACTTTTGAATTTTTCCCTATGGGAATTGCCAATAGGCCCAATACCCAAATTCTGAATGATATAATCCTTTTTTATGAAAAGTTATTGGTTGATTTGGTTTTGTTGTAACTTAGGTGGAACCAGATTTTTCAAGTTTCAATTTTAAAAATCAGATTTAAAATTTATTTATAAAATTAAATTAATCTATATATTCCACCCCTACGTCCTTTCACCCTATCAAAATTTTCAAACCCTAATAATTTTTTTCTTCATTCTCCGTTCTCTCTCTAATGTGCACGACCAGAGCACTGTCAACATTAGAGGTGGCTAGAGTAGAGCAAGCAGAAGACGCCAGTGTTCTATTTTTGGATCTAATCTAAGCGCGACTGCACACAACCGCTAAATTTTAGTTCTGCTGATGGCATTATGGTGATGGCGAGGTGACGATGTTTGTTTATCTGATTTGTTGGTGTGTTTTAGGCGACGATTTTGTTGGATATCGTTGGTGGCAGTGGTGACGGTGGTTGTAGTGGTGAGGTGATAACAGCAATGATTTGTGGGTGGTTGGGCAAAGAATGGTGTGCCTACGATTTGGTTCTTAGGCAAGCAATGTTGGATCTTGTTGGTGGCGGTGGTTTTGTCGATGGTTGTGATGATTGTTTTGAAATTGAAAATGGTAGTTTGTTGGAGGTGGCAGGGATGATGGTGATGGTGATGCTAACGATGGTGGTAAGATGGAGCTGCCTTCTATTAGTGCCATGGTAGATTGGGGGTGGGTGGGTGGTGGGATTAAGATTGTTTGTGACCAATTATTTGAGATTGTGACAAATAAATTGAATATTTTGTGATAAAAAAAAATAGCACGTGATTGATAAATTGTGATCTAAAATTTTGAATTGTAACTTATAAAATTTGTGATTTGTGACCGTAATCTATAAAAAAAATTATTGTGTTCGATTCCTATAATTTTTTTTTTGTAATCACGAAATAATTTGTGCCTTATAAATATTTTGATTTGTGACTGAAAAATTAATTTGTGTCCAAATTGTATAGGATTGTGACCTTAATATATTTAATTAATAAAATATATTTTTATTTCATAATTAAGATTTAATAATATCTAATTTTTAAAATTTTAAACTTTTGTCTATTAATTTTGAAATGAGTCATANTGAAAAATTAATTTGTGTCCAAATTGTATAGGATTGTGACCTTAATATATTTAATTAATAAAATATATTTTTATTTCATAATTAAGATTTAATAATATCTAATTTTTAAAATTTTAAACTTTTGTCTATTAATTTTGAAATGAGTCATATTTAATCTCTTATATTTGAGATTTTCTCTTGTTTTCGTTCTTTACCATATTCAACCCCAACAATACTACTAGGGTTAGGTTTGCACTATAGATGATGACATCATGAATAGCCCACTTGGGATACTGGACCTGATACAATTACGGGTTAGTGATGCTAAATTGACGAAGGCACTATCTGTTTTTCTATAATTTAATTCAAACATATCATTTTCTCGTTAGATTAAGACTTTATGAACATTTTATACTGAACAACTACGTTCAGTATGTATAAATGTTTTTTTTTCTTGTTAATTAGTTAAATTAATTTTAAACACATTATTTCATTTGATTAGTAAATCAATTTCATTTTTCAATAAAGCGTGACATGTTAAGGGAGTGTTTGACACTTATTTTAGTAGAAAAATGTGTTTTTGAATAGTGATTGATGGAAGAATGTGTAGTTAAAAAGTAAGGAGAATTTTTAGGTTTATATATAACATTATTTTATTGATAGAATGTGTGGTTGAAATGAAGAATAAAAATAAAAATAAAAATAAAAATAAAAATGGGCGCCAAACTAAATTACTTCACTTAAACTATATATTTTAACATATTTTATCGTATTTATTTTATCTTCCTTGTAAAAAAGCTTAAATCTCTCTACACTTCGACATGAAAATCTAATTAACATTTAACGTTATCACACTCTCTGCTACAAAATCAACAAACTTATCGTGTGTAATTCTATGTATGAGCCCCTATTCGAGTCACTTCAAAAATTTTATTTTCATTATTCTACTCATTTTCAACCATATATTTTTTAATAAAATGATATTTCACATCTTATCAATAATTTTTCCTTCTTTTTTAAATATACATTCTCCATTAATCTACTATTTCAAAATATATTTTTTCAAAATAATGTGACTTAAACACACACTTGATAAAAAAAGTTTAGATTCAAATCTCGTTGTCATCCAATTATGAAAGTATGATGAGAAAAGTATATGTAAATATAATAATAAATAAAGTTTAAAGACTTTGCTCTTGTTTGAGTCACATCAAAATTTTCATTTTCATTCTTTTACTCATTTTTAGGCCCCGTTTGATTCCCA
>CAIGRQ010304167.1:0-11861 GCA_903798375.1 Fraxinus sp. D2006-0159
AAATCAAACGTAGGGACGTTTTCCAAACAACCCGCCATAAGTAGGGACGTTTTGCGCCAATTACCCTTTATATATTTATATTTACTTTTTGGAATTTTTTTAAAAAGAATAATTTATTTAATATTAAAAAAATGTAAAGTATTATTTTGCCTTTTTTTTTAATTTGGTCAAAATTGATTAAATTTTTCATTTTTTGGTAAACTAATGGAAAAGTGGACGGTTGCCGTCTAAATGGACTCCAACTTCATATTTATGAAATATTAGAAACCCTCATTGATATAAAATGAAGATTAAGGTAAAATTTACAAAAATTGAAAAGGTTAGGGACCGCTGCTCCAATACGGTTCCCATCCAAATGGACTCCAATTACATGTTTATGAAAGGTTATAGACCTTCATTGATATAAAATGAAGGTAGGGTAAAATCTACAAAAATTGAAAAGATTAGAAATCGTCGCCGCGATTTTTCCTTAAAATAATTGAATTAGCAATTAGCTATAGCCTATATGGGTGTAAAAATAGACATGAACCTATATGTCACAGCAAGATTTCACAGTATAGGTTATCAATCAAATTAACATTAGGTGTCAGGATTTGCTGAAAATCAATGGTGATAATTTTTAAGTAAAAATAAGTAACTTTTAAGTATAATTTGACGTCTTTGAAGGAGATGAATAGAAACAAGAATTTACGTATGTAAGATGATAATTATATATAGATAGAAGCAAAAAGAAATTGTAAAGAGGCTGCAATCAAATGTGAATCAAGCATTTGCATTTGAAGTGTTAAAAGATTTCGCACTCAATCAGATATAGACAACCCCCAAATCAAATGTCATACCTTATTTTACTTCGTAACTCAATACGTAATTTTGTTATGACATAAATGTAGCACCTTGAGTATGAATCTTGATGTTTTTAAAATAAGGCGATAATTTTTAATTAATCAGAATTTTTAAATTAGTATGAAATGCTCCAATAAATTTTTGGTGGGTATGTTTGAAAATGGTGAATCCTATAAAATATATAATTAAAATTAATTATTATCTTTGACTTAAAATAAAATCAACAATACTACATGTACAATGTTGTGTTACAACCACTCACAAGGGAAGTGGACCCCGCGATTAAAATAATAATGGGCCCCACCTTCTTTGTGAGAAGTTGTAACCCAACATTGTACAAGAAGCATTATTCAAATAAAATTTAGGTTTTTAACCTCTACGAAACATACACTTTTTACTGCTCCGAAATTATAGGCATGTGATTTTCTTGCAAGATATTCTTCATTTGGGGGCGTCCGCGTTGACCCAAGTATTTTCCAACCAACGTAATTGGACTTGAATCGTCCACGTGGATGAGCTATGGTGTATCAACCTGTCCATCTCCATGTCCATGTAATCGGTACGTTAGGAGAGAGTGCTTGTTAATCACTGTGGAAAATAGCATTTGTTCTTTTATCAGAGTTAATTAATTTCACAAATGACATAAAAGAATGTTGACACTAAAATAATTATGTGATTTTTTTATTCTAAAAGAAAATAAACGAAGAACAAGAATTTAGAAAATAAGAACATTTGACCCTAGTCTCATTTATTAGAATAGGTTTTGTAAAAATGAATTTTTTGAAGGATGTGGTTAAAATTGCAGGATTCTTTTTCTTTTTCTTTTTCTTCTTCTTTTATTTATTTATTTACGTGTAAAATAATTTAATAAAAAGAATGTGGCTCAAACGGGATTTGACATAAAGGTAAGAAGCAAAATATTTTAGAAAGGAAATGATTTTTACCAATTTTGTGTTTCTATGTAGACTTTTTTTTTTTTTGACAAATTCAATATTCTTCTTATTAATTAATAAATCAACATATTCAATGTATATTTGACAAAATATTGTCAAAATGCTATCAACTTTTAATAAGTTGAAGTTAACTGTTGATGACAAAAAAATGACATGACAAATTTAGATCAACTTAATATAATTTTTGTAGAGTAATTCCTCAAATTTAAGAAAATTTTTGAGTTATAGCCTTTAAATCAAAAAATTGAATGTCCAACATTATATCAACTACAGTAATAACCTAGAAGTGTGTGCATATCGCCCAAATTTAAGGATATTGATTGGTTGTTGAGGTCGACTGAATAGGTCATCATGGTACCTAGGTCGTAGTTGGGGCCTGTCACCTAGATGATCATTACTGATTTTGATTGAATGGAACGAGGTGTTGACGTCATGGTTGCCATTATTGCTTCAGGAGTGGTCGTCTTGGTTGTGATGACATCATTCAAGAGACATACAGAATTGCAATGATGATGTTTCTAAGTAACGACGGACATAGGTCGAGTTGACCTAACATGGGTCAAGCTGACTTGGTGATCTATTAGTCTGTCCCCTTTGAAGTGACTATTAGATTTTCATAAGCCCTCATTCTTAAATTAAGGTAAGTCCAAGTTGGTTTTGTGAGTTCGAACACCAACAAATGTCCCCCAAGATCTGGACGTTTACTTCAGTAAAGTTCGGACTCTTATTTTCCAGTTTAGAGTAACTACAATCCTACTTTTTGGAAGTCAGACGATTCGTGACTTGGTTCATGAACGAGGTTTGATCAGTGACTCTAGTCTTTTCCAAATTGAACTTTTGTTACAAATCCACCCCCTCCCCCCTCATCTAACTCTAGGTAACGTCTACACAACCTAAGTTCATTTTTGTTTTTCTTGCCTTTTAGAATTTTGACCTTAGTTCGTCTTTACAGATCCTAATTTGCAGATGAGTAGTTTTAAGAAAATTCATCAATTATACAATCCTTTTACAGGACAAAAGGGGAAAGCAACAATCGAGGATGAGATCCCATTGGTTCAATGATCAAGGGCCAGCTCTTCTAGCAACATACCTAGGTTAAATCTGGACAAGCTCATAGAGAGCCAATGGCTCCTCCATCAATGGTTGTAAACTCAGCTTTGCCTCCTCTCCTTATGAATTCAACTCATCGCTTACCCAGAGTTGGACTAATCGTAAACAAGGCTTCCTTGGCTAAATGAGCACAAATAAGTCTTATATCAAGGTAGCCGCTTATGCTTATTGTTCTATTCTCCATATAATGATAGTTTTGAAAATATATGATTTGTTTATTTTTATTCTTTTTGGGACGTTCTCATTTTTGTCGAGTAATTTAACTTCTATTTGTTTGAACTGAACTTAGGTGAACATTAATTTGTATTCCATCCAGAAGATCACGGATGATGCCCTGGTTATTTATCGAGCTGCCAAAGAGTGAAGAGAGCTCCATAAGAGGTTGAGACGAAATGGACTAAGGAGAGTACTTCTTTATTTGTTCATCTGAAGGTTGAACTAGTAGCTAAGGCTCACTAGATAGGGAAGTTGGGGAGACCAAAGTAAAGGAAGGGCTCATATGAGGGAGTTGGAGTAGGAAACGGCTAAATTCGCAATGGAAATGAAAAAGGTAGAAGTGAGAAGGTCTGAGCTGATGAAGTCGTAGCTAAGGTAATCAATGCCTCTAATAGGAATCCTGCGTAAAAATTAGGTGCTTTTATCCCAATGAAGCTGATGAGCTCATTCATACGGAAGCGTTAGAAGGCTCTGCTAGAAGATATGGCTAGAGCTAGTGCTTTTCATGTGCCTTATGATTATGATTCTATCTCTATTCTAGATGATCTTTCAACCTAGCAATAGAACATCTTTGTCCTCCAAGATGATCTTCCTCTACTGCTTAGCTATTGATTTTATTTATTTATTTAGCTTTTGTCTCACAATTTTCATTTTTCATCATTGAATTTAACAATGAGTCGGATCTGGGGACCTTCTGTGAAGGACTAGTTAGAACTTAGCTCGGACCACTTTAGTCTATCTTCCATAATTCTTCATAGTGAATTTGTTTAAGTGTTGCAACACTTAGATTGGGCTACTAAAGAGCAAGCTTTATTTTTTTGCTGAGGTTTTGAGTGCAAAATTGACTAAGTGTTGTAGTTTTTGCAAACTTAGCTCAGATTGCTGAAAAACGGGCTTGGTTATTTTGTTTAAGTGTTGTAGTACTTACAACCTTAGCTCTATGTGTTGAAGAGTAGGCTTTGTTAGTTCGTCTAAGTGTTACAACACTTACAACCCTAACTCGTGTTACTGAAGACCAGCATGGTGCCGTTGAAGAGCAGGTTTTATCTAAATACTGCAGTACTTACAACCTTAAATCGTGATGTTGAAAAGCGGGCTTTTGTCTAAATGTTGTAGCACTTACAACCTTGAATCGTGCTGCTGAAAAGCAAGCTTTGTACCGCTAAAAAATGAACTTTTATCTAAGTGTAGCAACACTTACAATCTTAGATCTTACCGTTGAAGAGCAAACTTTGTACCACTGAAGAGCAGGCTTTCTTTGAATATTATTCTTCCAATATTACTTGGCTTTGGCACATGTTTATTGAGGTAGGATTATGCTAAGACATTTGGCAGTACATTTTCCTTGCATCTCGACTTTTAGTGATAGTATTTTTGAGAAGTTCTACGTTCTAAAGGTATATGAGAAGTGTGTTTTGCATATCTTCAAGCTTGTGAGCACTTTTTTGGTGAAATTTTAATTATTTTGTTAGGTTTTTTATAGTTTAGGACCTAAGGATTTGAGGCCGAGTTCCCTTGCAGCAAGGAAGACCTTCCTAAGTAAGTGGTTACCGACCTCAAACTCTCTTCTGCATATTTTTTGGTTATAGAACTTAGCACTTCTCTATTTGTATACTATAGTTCTGAGCTCAACTTTGTTCCTTTTGGGTTATGTAGCCACCTCATTTTCTATTTTGGCCGAGCTGTGGGGTCGACATTGAGCTTTTGGCCAATGACCTTTGAATCGATTCTCCCTATAGCTCTTGTGACTCTAGGAGAAGGCATCTAGGTTTTGGCAAATGAACCTCAAGCTCACCTGAATTTTATCCAGCTCTTCCACTACTTCAACTCGTCTATCACACATTCTTACCTTGAGATCTAGTGGGCCGAGGTCAGAATCTACCATGTGGACCTCGCTTACGGATATAGAGGAGGTGGTAGAGTGTTTGCTTACTAAAGTGGAGATGGTGCCTGCGTTGGAGATGTCTAGGTCGTGTCCTCGAGCTTAACCACAAATTCTTGAAGTTGACCTCGCCTCATTAGTAACTTAAGTTGTTCTTTAAGGTCCCAACATTCTTTTATGTTGTAACCTACTAATCTATGGTATTGATAGTACTTACTTTGGTTGAGACCCATTTAGTTCTTTCTTAGGGGATAAGGTTTGCAAAAGTCCTCTTGTCCTCTACTTGTATAAATACCCGTTGTAAAGTTATATTTAGAAGATGGCACTCTTGGAATCTTTTTGGATATGGGCGAGGCTGCTTGACCTCTTTTTTCTTTTTCCTCCTTTGTCGTATGGGTCTTTGTTCGACCTCCTTTCCTTTGGTCGAGCTGTAGTGCTGAGCTCCACTTTTTCTTCTTCCTGGTCTGAAGTTGCCTCTTCTATCCCTATGTACTTTTTAGCTCGACTCAAAAATTCCTAGTAGGTTCTGGACTCGTCTTCATGCACAAACAACCATAATCTTGTTTTGGTCCTCAGCTTTGACAAGTCCGAATTGCCTCAAATCTTTTCAACTTCCATAATTTGCTTGTTGAATTTGTTGAGGTAACTTTTAGTGAGTCACTTCATCCTTGTTTTATGCTCATCAATCGTTCTTTAGGCGTGGTCTTAGCTTTGGAGCCTATGAATTTAGCTAGGAAGGCTGTAGCCAAGTCAATCCAAGTTTTGACCAATCTTTGTGGTAGATTTCTGAACCACCTCTGGGCTTTGTCCCCTAAAGTTAAAGGGAAAGCTCTACACATAATAGGGAATCTTTAGCTTATTTGGAAGATGTTCAACTAATATGTCCTCAATGAAGGGGGATGGTGGTTGGTGAAGTACTCTTCCATTACTCATTTGTGCTTCACTTGCAAGCCGTTATTAGCTTCTTTATGTTGCCTACATGCTCATTGTCATGTAGGTTGTACTCACGAGACCCTTACTCTAGCGCCAAAACTGCTATGACTAAAAATGACGTGATAAATTTAGATTGACTTAATATAGTTTTTATAGAGTAATTTGCTGGAGTTTATGAAAATGAAAGGCTAATTGTATTGATTGAAGTTTGAACAATAATTGAGAGAATACCTTGAGTTCGCTTTGGAGGGTATCATTTGTCCCTATTTACAGGTCTCTAAATCAAGCAACTTGATCGCTCGACGTCATATTAGCTACAATAAATACTTAGAAGTTCGTGCCATCACCAAGATTTAAAGCTGTTTATTAGTTGTTGAGGTCGACCACACATAGCATCATAGTACTTAAGTCGTAGCTGGGGGCCTAGATTATGACTATATGTGACCTTGATAATCATTGCTGACTTTTTATTGGGTGGGTGTCACTTGTCACTTCGGAATTTGTCATCCAGGTAGTGATGACATCACTTATGAGACGTGTTCAGAATTACAAAGATGATATTTCTGGATGACGACGAGTATAGGTAAGTCGACCTAACATGTCCATCCTCTTTGAAGTGACTATTAAATCTATACTCTCTCTTGGGTTTTGTAAGTCCAAGTTGATTTTGTGAGTGACACCAACATTAACTTTATAATCCATCAAACTTCAATTTTAACTACATATTTGTAAAATCACAAATTTTATCAATATTTTAACTGTCACATTTTATTATAATTTAGCAAATATACTAATTTGATCGACGGATCCTCAATGTTAGACTGCTTTTATTTCTTTTCCGTTAAGATATTCCCATTCGAAAACAAAAGAAAAAAGCTAAGTGTACATTTAAAATTTTACCAGAAGAGTACCAGATACTCACATGTGTGGGGTCCGCGAGAATAAAAAATGGAAAAAAANGAGAATAAAAAATGGAAAAAAAAACCCCACCCACCCCCCCTATGGTATGAGTGTCTGGTACTCTTCTGGTAAATTTTAAATGTACATGTAGCATTGAAAACAAAAGTTTTTGAGGAAAGCGCAAGTCTCACGTGGCACAAAGAGAAGCTAAATTCTGGAACCACACAACCCTTCTTTTCTTTCCTTGGTTGTTTTCATCATTCGACGCCTATGGCTAGGTTTTGATATAACAAATCTTCATCGTCTCTATATTATCACTTGTTTGCAGGTTTTTTAATTGTGAATTGCATGATCCGTATGTTTACTTGACGGAATCCGTAGAAAATGCTCGTCGTTGACACAGCACGCCCCCGCACGTTAATCTTCATTTTTTGTCAAACCCAATTTTCGCCATGTCAAGGTCTGTGGAAGCTTTCCCTTTTCCTCTCTTTATTAATTGTTTTTATGGATTCTTGATTGGTATGCTTTTACCTTTTCATAATGATTTGGGGATTCCATTGTAGTGTTTATTCTGCCACTTTGCGTTTTTGTACATTAAACAGGAGCTTTTTCTTGAGAGGTATAACCTGTAATTAATCGATTTGGGTAACCTTATTCCCCTGCATTTTTTTTTTTTTTTTATGTCGGCATGAACTCTGGTCTCTGGGCTTTTGCTAGACTTGTTCTGATGGGCTTCGTTTAGTGCATAGATGGTGATCCGAATTCAAATGATGGCGAGTGGATTGGTCAGCTCAATTGATATAAATTTATACGATAACAGTCGGATCTCAGGTCTTGTTGGCGGAAAGGTTTGGCACTTCCAAGTCTTCTCTTTGCCGCCTGAAGCTGTAGTGTGTTCCATGTGCAGAAACTTCTCAAGTCCAACTACTAATAACATGAATAATTAATGAGAACACTTGATTGTTAGATCATGGTATTTGACTTACCAAATACACCATTATTTATATACTCTGCTTAACATGAGTTTTGAAGGAAGCAGCTTTTGGTGCTGCTGCATGGCTTTTGGAATTGATGGAGATGTCAATATGGGTTTATCATATGCATGGGTGAAAATGTGGTTATGTTAAGATAGTCAACTTATACTTTTGTCAATAGATTGAACTGCATTCATCCAATAATGCATTTGCTAATGATTTGAAGCATGTTCTTTTAGTATCATTTTTAAATAGGTATTTATGTACGATACTATTAAAATGGAAATGAGGTTAGGGCCATATATAGCTTGCTTTCAGTTATTCAGAAAATAAAAATTCTTAGGAGTTTATTTATGGCCTGCTTATGGGGTTGCAGATTTTTGACATTTGGGAATATTAAGAGAGTTTTACTGCTCGCGAACCAGCGTCGCATCTATTCAGAAGGGTCTAAATATGGAGCCCTTGTCAGACCTGGATTATGTACTCCTCAATACAGATTTTACTTGCAATCTATGTTCTCTGGTAGGAGACGTACTTGGAATGTTACACGTGAAACAAGAAATGGTCTCTGCAATGGTATCATCAGGAGTTATTCAGCCTTTCCAGCAAGTAATACTATAGCCCATCGTGCTCAAGTTGCTTGGAAAAGGTTGACATGGAGGTCTTCACATCAGGGCCGATCTTGTACTCCCATAAACAAGATTGCTCAGGCAGTTAGCTTGGCGTTGAGCCATTCTTATGTGCTTGTTCCTGGTATATTTGCAGTAACATGTGGAAACCATTTAGCATGGGCACAAGCGGTGCCAGACACAGATATCTTTCCGCAGAGGAATACTCTATACATGCGTGCACAGGCTGGGCATCTTTTCTTGACTTCATTGATCCTATCAATATTCGAAGGCATTTTCTTGTTGCTGAGAGCTTTGTATTTGTCATTTTTGTTCACACCGAGCATTGTCATGGCTCCATTTGCAGATAGTTTTGGACCTCGGTTCAGGAAATTATGGCTTCAGGTTGTTCATCAAACACTAGAAAGAGCTGGTCCAGCTTTCATAAAATGGGGCCAGTGGGCAGCCACACGACCAGATCTCTTTCCTAGAGACTTGTGCACTGAACTTTCAAAACTTCACGCGAAAGCACCTGAACATAGCTTTTCCTACACGAAAAAGACGATTGAAAGAGCTTTCCATCGTAAGATTTCCGAAATTTTTGACAACTTCGAGGAAGAACCTGTGGCATCTGGAAGTATAGCTCAAGTGCATCGAGCTTCACTGCGGTCTCGATACCATGGTCGTGAGATGAAACCAATGCTAGTTGCTGTGAAGGTGAGACACCCAGGAGTTGGTGAGTCAATTAAAAGGGATTTTGAGATAATTAATATAGCGGCAAAAATATCAAGATACATTCCTGCTCTGAATTGGTTGAGATTGGATGAAAGCGTCCGGCAGTTTGCAGTTTTCATGATGTCTCAAGTTGATCTTGCACGAGAAGCTGCCCACTTGAGCCGCTTTATATACAATTTTCGCAGATGGAAAGACGTTTCTTTCCCCAAGCCTGTATATCCACTGGTCCATCCTGCCGTTTTGGTGGAAACATTTGAGGATGGGGAATGTGTATCCCGCTATATTGATGATCTTGAGGGGAATGAACGAATCAAAAGTTCGCTTGCCCACATTGGGACCCATGCACTGCTGAAGATGCTTCTGGTACCATATGTGATCTCTTTTTCTTCTTGCTTGTGATCTATCTTATGCTTTATAAGTTGGCAATTTGTATAATATATCCCCCCCTGCTTTTGGTGTGCTACGGCAGCGACGCTATTGCTGAAACTGCACTCTCTTTCTGCATGTGATGAATGCTTTAATTCTATTTGGGTGATTATTTTATGTGATTTGGGTGGGCACGTTGTTTGCTCTTTCCTGATAGGATGTAAGATTTACATAACATGATAGGCACATTGTCTCGGCAACGAGTCTAAAGATATTATTAGGTGATTTGATATTTAATTTATTGTAGAAATTATGAGAATAGACTGAGTTCTATTACCTGAAACTCAATTCTATCAAAGTGTTTGCTCGATGCATAAAGCCACCAGTCTGTTTGCTACATTTATATATGTAATAGTTACTTTGGAATCAATAATGGCCCATTTATATACTGCTGTACAGTGTTTGTAGTCTAAATGCTCAGCTTTTATGCTTGAGAATATATGTATCCTGGATATTCTGTTCTAGCCTTGTAGTTGGAATGCCAAGAAGGGATCTGAATTCTTCAACTTGAAACTTAGTTTTTGTGAAATGAATTTGTTGATTCTTAATGACAAGGGTTGTTGTTTATTGTTTTGCTGAACATAATGCTTGCAATCTTGGAGGTTAAGGTTGGGTGATTTTTTTTGTCTGTTTATCCATATTTGAAAAATTAGATTTAGTGATCTAGGAGTAAAAATAATTTCTCTGTGGATGTTGTTGGGAAACTAACATGATGTCACATGCTGGAGATGAACTGCTGCATTAATATATTATAGAAATGAGGAGATTCCAGACCCAGGTTTCATGTTTCCACTATTATTTAAGATAAAATTAAATGTACCAAGGTAATGGAGTAAGTGTGAAAATGGGAAAAAAAAAAAAATGGATAGTTCCGTTCTCTGATTAGCCTTTTTTTTTCCCCTTGTCAGGTAGACAACTTTGTTCATGCTGACATGCATCCTGGAAACATCCTTGTCCGTGTAGCTCAAAGCAAACCGTCTCGTAAACGGCTTTTCAAAACGAAGCCTCATGTTATTTTCCTTGATGTAGGCATGACTGCTGAACTCTCTAAGAGTGACCGGATAAATTTACTTGAGTTCTTCAAGGCTGTTGCCCTTAGAGATGGCAAAACAGCAGCAGAGAGCACACTAAGATTATCGAAGAAACAAAACTGCCCTGATCCAGAGGCCTTTATTCAGGTGAATTTTAAGTACCTAATGGTAATTTGACACTTCTATGCGGTTCTTTGAGTTTCTTTGCCATCCCTGCAATTCAGAACCAGTTTTTGTGACCCTATAGTTCGTGCCTCTTGTGTTTGTTCTTTATGCATCTAATATACTATAATCCATCAATTAACCATGATCTTAAGTTACTCTAACAACCAATGAGCTTCATGGTGATGAACTTTGGGGTGGGGGTGGGGTGGTTGGGAATTCAAAATTTTGTGTTTTTACTTGGAAATAATACATTTTATGATTGAATATAGAAATGAGTTCTTTTTGTTTTTGTTTCTATTTTTAGTTATCTTTTTTATGTTTCTTATCAGATGTCTATGTTATCTGGTTTTCAGTTTTTTAGTCCGTTTACCTGTGAAGAATATGATTAAACTTATTGCTGCATAAATCCGAATTTTCATTTTGTAAAGCTTGAATGTGATTGTGTTTAGAATTTTGATTCCATTGCTTTGACAGGAAGTGAAAGTGTCATTTGATTTTTGGGGTACTCCAGAGGGGGATTTTGTCCATCCTGCTGATTGCATGCATCAATTACTGGATCAAGTTAGGCGTCATAAAGTAAACGTTGATGGCAATGTTTGCACGGTGATGGTGACAGTTTTGGTGCTTGAGGTACCCCTCTACATTTTCATTAATTCTGTTATGCTCGTAAAGGAGAAGTTCATGTATTAAAAATTAAAATATAATCTTTGCTTCATTCTCTGAATAGTTATGTGCTTAGTTCTTGAATGCAGCGAAACTGTTGCTACTAAACATGTTTGAATAACCTACTTTTAAGTAAAAATGTTTACTTATTTTTTAAAGTAACTATTACTATCAAATAAATAGTCACTATTTTCAATTTTGACCAATAGAAAAAATTATTTATTTTTGAATTATTTACTTAACCTTTTTTAGCTTAGTTGAATATGTTTGTATTTTGGTTGCATGTTCCTTCTCTTTTGCCTTTATCATTCTGGGGTTGGCAATTCAAAATTTTATCCAGCGGACGGAGTTAAATTGTAACAAGTTTTCGAAGATATTGTGGAGGATTTATTGCCAAGCTGAATCAGTCATTTTCTTTTAGT
>CAIGRQ010304211.1:0-15459 GCA_903798375.1 Fraxinus sp. D2006-0159
ATGTTTAAAATTTATATGAGAAAAAGATTTGTATAAAGCATATGGATTGAATTGATAATCTTTTTCGTTTTTCTATCATTTTATACTATCTTTGGTACATAAGAATTAATTACTTATAAATGAATTTAAATCTCCATTAAAGTTTCTAGATATATGAATAGAAATAAATTCATGTATAATAACTCTATATTAATGTAAATCAAGGTTCATTGAGTAATGTGAATATTAATTAATAGAGAATTGATAGCATGAAATTCATAGACGACAAAGATTTTATAGTATTTATTACGTATTGAAAAACGAAAATTAAAATATTATAAAAATAATTAAATTGCAAGAGGGTTAAAATCCTTCAAAAAATATTCTTTTAATATTAAAATATGTAATAGATATAGCCCCTGTTTGGTACACAATAAAATTATCATTTTCATTCTTCTACTCATTTTCAACCACACATTTTTTAATAAAATAATATTTTTCATCATATCAATAACTTTTTTTTTTCAACCACATATTTTCGATCAATCTACCATTTCAAAATACATCCTATCAATATCAATATCAAAATAACGTGGTCACACACGCTCAGAGGCACGAATCTGCTCATGGCCATTCTTCGACTAGGTCTATTACGATGCCCCACAGCGAAATCGCATGGCCTACGGACTCTGCGTGACTGAGTCGTTTGCCGTTTATATTGCCATTTTTTGGTAGACTTTGCACAACATTAATGGCGGCTATCATCTTCAGTAACTAATCCGAATCCCTTCAATTTCTGGTTTTCTTCATTGACCTCCCCAAATCACACACACAACGCACTAATCTCGCTGATTGTTTCGGTGATACAATCGAAGTAGGAGATGTTATTTACAAGGGCACTGTCCCGTATATCGAGGACATGTTACTGCCGGCGTCAATGGGCTTTTTCTTCTTTACGTAATAACGAGCAGCAATTGATCCAGCACCACAACCAGTTTTTCTCCCCCTCGCACTCTTCTGAAGAGGTGAATCAACTTGTTCATTGATTTGTATTTGTTCGCACATTTTAGGGTTGTTGAAGTTAATTTGTAAATTGCAATAACTGGGTTACGGACTGAAGAGTCTTTGTTGAGATGGTTTAAAGCTGAAATCTTTGTTGTCATTATTATATTTTTTAACCCGAAAGTCCATACGTTAGTAGAATTAAAAGGTCATATTGACATTAAATTTTATAACTAAACAGTTATAATAATCTAATTTGGAGATTTATATCGGAGGATCATTTACAAGTTATTCAAGTTTGCCTTTTCTTCACCCACACCTTTTTTAGTGCCCTATACTGTGCTTGTCTTATTCTAGAATCTAGACTATTAATATTCGGAGTTCCCTGATTTAATAAATCAGGCTTATAGAAATTGCAAAGCTTACCGATTGCTTCTGGTGGTCTGCATTGGGTTATTCATTGGGGCTATATGTTGACAATAGGGTACCAAGTATCAAGAAATAGTAAAATGTTCCAGGCCATAAAAGATGTAACTTATCTTGTTATTTGTTGGAAGGGATGAAAAGGAATTTTGTTTGTCAATTCATCAGCTGTGTTGAATGTTTAATAAGATTGGTTACTACTTGTGAAGGAGGTCAAACACTTTGAAGATTACCTGTCACGAATATTCATGTGCATCTTCAGTTGTCCAATATATGTACTGCTTTTGTCTTTCGTCTCGAATCCTGAGAACCATGATTCTACTCTAATATGGTCATTTTACTGTCATAGCATTTTTAGGAATAGTAACCGTAAGTCCATTTCCTGATATACTTGAATTGGTGTGATTTTGCACGTAATTTATAAATTTTCTGATTGTTTATATAGTATTTCTTGTTGCTGCCCGTGATGAGTAGGTTTGGCATTTCAGAGCAATTCATTCTTTGGTTTCAAGTGCACTAAGTGGCGCGGGACAACGAGCTCCCGATCAAAGTAGTTCTGTAATTGAGGTTAGTGCAATGTTGTATCATGATGCTTACCTTTGATAATCAAATCCTTTTGCTTACAGTCCTTTATGAAATATCGGTTTTGTATAGCAATGAAGCTATGTTTCTAAACATCTAGTTTACTCATTTTTCAGATTTTATTCCAGATAGTTTAGCTGTGCTTTATTGGTTGCAAAAACCATGGAACAGACACATTGTTACTTTACTATTCAATTTTCTATCTCAGGAGCGATTAGATCCATTTTCTCTAGTTGCCGATGAAATGTCAATTCTTGCGAATAATTTAAGGTCCATGGTAGTTGCAAAGGTATTCGATCTTCACATCCTTTTGTTTTGGCTGACGACTGAATTGTAGTGATAGGATAATAGCTCTTCTTCAATCTTGTAGGTCCCAAAGCTTGCCACTGCTGCAGAGTACTTCTTCAAGATGGGAGTAGAAGGAAAGAGATTCCGACCCATGGTGAGATCTTCATTTTTAATTACATGTCTGCATGTTCGAGTTTCATAGGAGAAGAGAATCCATAAAGTTCAAATTTCTCATTTGAGATTTTCATTTCCTAACATCTAGGTTATAAAAAAGAATACATTGCCTTATTGATTTTGGCTAATCTTCTATGCATGACTGGGATTGTTTATTTTTAACTTCAAAACATGACTATTCAATTCTTAGCAATTTCATCGATTTGGTAACAAACACTTAACTGATATTTGCCATGTCAAGTTCCAAAATAGATTGGTTTACTCACTCGTAGATAACTATCTTCTTAACCTTACAAGTCAGTTACTAGTAGAACCAGCCTTGCATGCACAAACTTAATGAAACATCTTAACTTAACTGTCACATGCTGGTTTATTCTTCTTGAAAATGTGTTAGATGAACCTTTTATTTCATGTATATAGTCTGCACTGGTGGTTGTTCCCCTTCCATGTATTAACTACCTGATATACATATCTTGCAGGTTTTATTGTTGATGGCAACAGCTTTAAATGTGCCAATATCTGTACAACCTGCTGCTGCTACTGTTGATACCTTGCCCACAGAATTACGCTCAAGACACCAATGTCTGGCTGAGATCACAGAGATGATTCATGTTAGTTCTCTTTTTCCTTTTCCTCCTGAAAGCTACATTGTCCTGTTACTCATATTACTTTTCTGCAACAGTAGTTGGAAAATTTTAGATTATGCATGTGGTCACCCTTGCTAACTAAATGAACATGCCAAGCAACCAAGACAGTTAATTTTGATGGATGGTGAATATACTCTTTTGTCAACCCTAGCCCAGGTTTTGTGGTGGAAAGGCAGGACTTGAGTCTAAGGGTGATTTACCTAAAATCATATGATGGTGAATAATGGATTGCATTGTCAAGGTGGATCTATGATTGTTCAGGTGAATGTCATGCTACCAATAATTAAGCCTATCATTCATGATAATATGGTGTCTAATCTTTTTCTAGGATTTAAATAATCATCACTGCTATTAGCTTTATATCTGTCTTTAATCAGAAACTTTTCGTGGGACCTTTTCTTTTCTTCTCTTTCTACTTTATTTCTTTTTTCAATTTTTCATTTAGTGTTTTGAACAAGGGTAACACTATAAAATATCAAAACATTCAACAAAGACCTAATTTGTTTCTGATATTATTTTCTATGACTTCCAACTAAACTCAACTTGTTTCTAAAAAAAAGTTCTGTTATATCCTTAGATATGACCGCAAGTCTGAAGGTACTGTAGTGCTAGATGTGTTAACATGTGGCACAGATGATGTGCTTTATTTGATGTATTATGTCAGGAGAGAGAGAAGCGTGTTTAATAAGCCTTGTCTTTTCTGTAGTTAGATAATATCATTAGTATATAGAGCTTCCTGTCCATGTTATTCAGTATGTACATTTTTAATGCTGGTCTCGAATCCATTACTTTCTGATAGGTTGCCAGCCTCTGTCATGATGATGTGTTGGATGATGCTGATACTAGGCGTGGGATTGGTTCATTGAACTTTGTGATGGGGAATAAGGTATTTCATCCCTTTGTTTTACCAAATAATGTTCCTCCCCTTATTCAACCCACCACCAACACACCCCCATCCAGGAAATGTGTTAAACTTGAATATGATCTTTGATATCACCGCACTACTTGTTAATTTTTGCCTTTCTGCATTATTCTTAAATTCCAATGTTCTGTTTATCTTTCTAAATTTTTTGCGCAGGGTATATGTTTCGTCTCCCTCCCTTATTTGCTTATGACAGTATTTGATCAGGGAGATTATAGAATTTTTTTTTGAGACGTGAATAAGTGAACCTAGCAACAAGATAAGAAACTATCTAATGGGTCTTCTTGCCAACAGACAGTGGAGATGAAAATAAGTTTTATGTTAATGGACATTCTAACTATTATTTGGCTGCAGCTAGTAGAAGGTAGTATAAGGCGTGATAGTTTGTTCTTGTTGCAGCAATTGGGCTTTATGGGATTGGCTACATGAATATTTTTTTCGCCACTTATCCCATGCAATCAAATCTAATTACTCATGACCATGCTCACTGCAACTAATAGCTGCTATAGGAGAGTATTTCTTTTACATAATGTTCCTCAAGCTGAGCTGTGTCTTTTCCTCCTTAACATTGCAGATAGCTGTATTGGCCGGAGACTTCCTGCTTTCTAGAGCTTGTTTGGCACTTGCCTCTTTGAAGAATACCGAGGTATTTGTTGTCCCTTTACATTTCTTTTGGCCCCTTGTGTGTTTGTTGAGCAGTTAGTACCTATATATCCTCTGCTTCATGATCTGATAGCTCAATGCAATGCTGTATCCTATTCCCAATGCTTCTGCTGTATCTTTGTAGGTTGTAACCCTCATGGCAACAGCTGTTCAGCATCTTGTTAACGGCGAGACCATGCAAATGACCACTTCAGTTGATCAACGTTATAAGTATGCTGCTATGGTATCTTTGACATAAAGTTTTCCAGTCATCATTTCATACTTTATGGTTTCTTGTGAAAATTTATTATCATAATATACAACCCAAAATTCTCAATGGAGTTCAGCTGAGGGCATTGTCCTTTTCTCTTTCTGTGCCTTTGGCTTTAAATGCTTGGAATGTCTGTACATTTTGTGCTCTTTTATAGTGGTTATGATTCAGAAGTGCCTATGTCCAAATCATTTTCTGAAGTTAGTTTAGAGATTTTCAAAGTTTATTCAAAAAGGATAGTAAGATTTTCCAGTTGATTTCATGCTTATATTGCAGACTGCAATCAGTTACCTGTTATGGAATATTTGTTGTTTGAAGATGTTTTTTCATTCATTTGAATCTTCTTGCAAAATTCTTGTTGCTGTTTCTTTTGCAGCATGGAGTACTATATGCAAAAGACATACTACAAAACCGCATCATTGATTTCAAATAGCTGCAAAGCAATTGCTCTTCTTGCTGGGCAAACAGCGGAAGTTTCAATTTTGGCTTATGAGTATGGCAAAAATTTGGTCTGTATACTTATCTAATGCATATTTTGTGCATTTTTAATTATAAGTTTGATATGTCAATTTTTTTGGACCTGCTGTCATCCTTAAAATGGACAAAAATGCCGACTGTTGCAACCTGGTGTTTGATGTTTAGTTGGACCAAAATTTTGACTATAACCAACAATGCCCTTGCCGCATTTTTACTTGTAATCTGATTAAACGACCAGTGTCACCCAGTAATACCATGCTTGTAATATGGAACTGTGTTTTACTGTAAAATGCATCTATTAGACTCAGATTCTACTGTGTGCATGTTTGCAGGGGCTGGCATATCAATTAATAGACGATATTCTTGACTTCACTGGCACATCAACTTCGCTTGGGAAGGGATCCTTGTCCGACATTTCCCACGTACCCTTCCTGTCATTTCTAAATTGTTATATTAGAATCTTAAATTCTCAAATGTATAGTTGATGCTGTATATCCAGTAAGTACTATTAAAGTATTGTCATTTTCACGCAGTAACACCCTCACCTGGTTTAGGGATAATTTGCTGATAATGTTATTAATTTTTTTCAGGGCATTATTACTGCTCCAATATTGTTCGCTATGGAGGAGTTTCCTGAGCTCCGGGCTGTTGTTGATCGTGGATTCGACAATCCTGCGAATGTGGATCTTGTAAGTTTTCTGAATACTTGAACCTTATGCTGAAACTACTGGGAGTTGGTCATGTCGATTTCTCTTCTCCCCTCCTTTAACTGTAGGCACAAGGCAAATGGCATCTTCATTTTTAAGTGATTTAAAACTGATATACAGGCACTGGAATACCTGGGAAAGAGTCGTGGAATACAGAGAACAAGGGAGCTAGCAATAAAGCATGCTAACCTTGCCTCATCTGCAATTGATTCACTTCCCGAGAATGACGATGATAGCGTTCAAGAATCAAGACGGGCACTTGTAGAATTAACGCAAAGAGTTATTACTAGAACAAAGTAAGACTTACGGTGAAAGCTCGGGTGTCCTGGGACACACAGTAACAGGCGTAAGAAAAAAAAATTATTTTTTTCCTCCACCATTTTTTGTTTCCTTTTTCCTTTTCTTCTTGTTTTCTTGAGTAAGGAGGTTAAATTAAATTCTTTGTTCGCTAATTGATAATTGTTGTTTGATAAAATTAAACTATATATGTTGTAGCTCACATTGGTTGAATTTGTTTCCCAAGTAATTTTTTTCTGCAATAGGTTTCAATATGCGTGAATTATTATGAACATTGCGATAATTATATGTATACAATGCCACATGCAAATATCCAAAACAACAAAAATGAATGTCTTAAAACATTGAATCATTGAACAAACAATTTACATGTTCTAAAATAACACACTAAGAGTAACAATCCTGCATTTACAGGCTACATCAGTAAATCTTCGACGAAGACGATAGACAATGTGCGATGAATCCAACCCAAGCATCCTACAATTATACAACAAAATCATATAAGCAAATTGAAGTATAATTTCTACTATTATCTTCTAACGTCCTGCAGATTAAACTAACCTGAAGTACTGAAAATGCCTTTTCTGCGATATATTTCCGGGGGAACGAGGTGCCCCTTTGTTGCAGCTTGTCAGCGTGCAAGCACGACTGCGCTTTCTGATAAGCCTTCTTCACTTGTGAGCCTTCGACTAGATTCATCAGCGGGATTGCTAACCAGCCACTGTTAGGCCATAGAATCTGAACAAGGTAACGAAGAAACAATTACATTTTGTGCATTTCAGCTGATCTTCTAAGAACTGATAGTCCTAGTTCAAGATGATCTCACATGATGCAGTGTAGAAAGCAACAACCGAATGTCAGTTTCCTTGCCAGTTGCCCACAGCCTTATTTTTTCGTCCAGCATTTGCAATTCCAACTGTTTGGTATAGAATTATGGGAAAAAAGAGACATCAGAAAACAGGAGTTGATTCAAAATTCGATAGTAAAGTTGTCAAGAACTGACCTTGCTTGCTAGTTGATCTGTTTCTACTACAGGCCATTTATCCTTTCGTTGAGTGAAGTCTTGCCCGTGGAGGTCGTCCTACAAATGAGCAAAAGGAGAAAATATGGTTCAAGGTAAAAATCGAACCGTCTTGCTGTGACATTTAGGAAAGAAAGATCAGAACATTGTCATATATTCTCAATTCTGTAACATGGTTTATTCGTGAAAAAGAATTCGCATAGCCGACCCTAACTTATTAACGATAAGGATAGCTACTTGTTATACACTAACAAAAAGGTTTACCTCTACCCCTTTTGACTTCTCTTTCTTGTGTTCTTTGGTGCTCCAGTCATGCTCTGTATGATCTGTTCGAAACTTCTCTTTTGCCCATGCAATTGCATCATCCACGCCAATGGCTTCAAATTTCCCTTCGCTATTATCAGTATTGATTTCTATAACATAAGAACTCATAATTTCATCTTCTTCTAGTTCTATGTCATTCAGTTGCAGTTTTTCATCCTCAATTTCACAGGCAATATTCTGTTGATCTAATTGGCAAATTGAAGAGACTACAGATGATGGTGACTTAAGTTCTAAATCATCTAAAGAAAATCTCATGCTGCCATCCCATACTGGTTCAAGACTAATAGTCTCAGGAGATGAATTTCTTCGACTAAATTCAAAAGAGTTGTTTCTGATGTTGTCGACATAGTTGTTATCAGTATTGAACACGGGCTGATGGTCTGAAAATAGTGGCGTAATCTGTTGTTGTCGGTAATCTTCATGCTCCATTCCCATTGTCGATGTCCATCTTGATCCAACATTTATCGGCCTGAAGATTTAGAAAAATTTTAGCGAATATTTCACCTTGTTTGACGAAGCTTTTTGAAATTACAATCAGGCTACTTGTAAAATTTCCTTCACATCTTCACACTGCATCATATCCATTTATTTTAAAAATTATTTTTTAAATCAACGACACGGATTTTGACAACTCCTTGGTTGTCAAACTAATTATACAACTAGATTAATTCTTGCAACCACAAGTGGGTACCAGGTGGGTCCCATTAAATTTTTGATTAAAAAGTTGATAAAAGTTGTGTATTAAATGAAATTTATAGTTAAAAACGAAATTTGACTAAAGCAATATTATTCGTAGCTGAACTTCGTTCTCTCAACTCTCAAGCCAGTGACTAACTTGTACTTTACACACCTGAGTTTGGAATAAAAGAAAGAATCATCGTCCATGCCGTCGCCGGTGATCTCTGGCCGGAAAGGGCTGAGTTCCTCGGTGCTCAACGCAGACGAAGAGCTTGTTTTGGACTTTACCACACTTACATCTTCCCAACAGTAAATATCACTATAGAAAGCATTATGATGATTTTGATTATGATCACTCCTCTGCTGCCTCACGGGAATCCTGAACTCCGGCAAGTTCCGGCCACTCATTCCTAACACATGCTCCACGTTCTGCCGTAGAATCTCCCCGTAGGAGGAACTCGAGGATGATGAACTTAAAAATCCGGCGCTGTCGGAGAATTGGCGGGAGACAATTGTGCGAGGAGGCCCACCAAAAACATCGGAGAAGTCTTCAGGTTCTAAAGGGGGTTCGGATGATTCACCGGAGATTTGTCCTCTCCGGTGGGACGTGTCCTCTGTAGATTTCCTGCGATAGACGTTTGGTTTGACCGTTGTTCTTGAAGGCATTCCCGTTCTCATTCTCCAAGACTCATCCATCTCTTTGCTTATCAGAGAAGTTTCCGGTAAGTTGTCTCGCCGGAGAAAGTGGATATCCTAGCAGCGATGACTGATGAGTATAATGACATGCACTACTCTATGTTTGAATATATAGAAGCACCACGCCATGAGACCGCGCCTTATAATTGACTTGCCATATCTGCGTAAATTTCATCTTGAGTCATTGAACTTTAATTTATCTCAATTGAATCACTAAACTTTCATTTAATTTCAAAATAATTCACTGAAGTTCAATTGATTTCAATTTTCACCACTATCACATATCATCTCCACGATTAATGAAAATTACTTAATTGACATTCATATAACAATAGATCTTCTACGTAATCGATGCTGACATAATAACTCATCACTACGCCTAACCACGAAAGTATGAAAAGCATGCATATTTTAACGTTTTAGAGCTTGTTTGGTACGGCTTAAAATTCAATTAAAATTGAAAATATGACAGTTATTGGGTCTCACCCGTCTAATAAAAGTCAACAATAACGACTATATTTTCAATTTTAATCTGATTTTAATCTCTACCAAACACCCTCTTAATATAAAGTCAGCAATGACATGACCATCACTTTACCATTTTCGTTTCAGACATTTCACGAAGTATTGCANTGGTGAAATTTGAAACTAAATTGAAGCTCGCTTATTTAATTAAGATAGAGTAAAGTTTAGTGAATCGACACTGAGATTCAGTGATCATAGGTGAAATTTATCCCAAGCTAAGTCGAACAAAAGGTTCAAGTCTTTCAATGATGCATATCAAATAAAGTTTTTTATGGGCCTAGCTTTTGATGGGAATAACGTAAGACTTTTCAATTCCCATAATTAATTGTATCTTACACTTGGTTTTTCAATAATGTGATTAGGACGTAAACTTTGGTTTCAACTTGATACGAATAGAAGCATTTTCCACCAAATTAATTGGTAATAAATGATTAGAAACAAAATATCTTCGCCATTTAAACACAAAGGCAAATCGATTTAAAGAGAAAATCATAAACCAATTAGATGATTCCTTGCTTTCCTCCATCATATATTCTTTGTGTAAATCTCCATAAATGTCAAGATTTGTTATTGCTAATAGATGTCACATATAAGGATAGAGAGAACATCTACATGTTTATGTGGAAGGATAAAAAGATTATGATTTCATCGACAATAAGGGCACAAAAAGCTACTGAAGTGGAAGGGAAAGCTTTCATGGCTGTTACAACTTCAACCAGTGTGTTTTTCTTCAATAAGCTATTGTATCATGATGACAACTCAAGGTCGAGTTGTTTTGAAGTGTAAGGGAATAATGTGGAACAATTAAAAGAGAAAATCATAAACCAATTAGAAAAGAGAAGAAATAAAAAGAATCTATATAAATATGTGTAACTTTCAATTAGGATGTCAAATTTACGTGAGAGAATACAATCTAAAAGCATTTTTTCGTTTTTTGCACATTTTTGTTTGGTTTCGATCGACATCGTCAAACTTTCGAAAGAGTGGAATCCGTTTTAACATTTTTATGTTTTTTTAGTCATTTTTCATCATTTTTGCAGTTTTTTTAGTTTTATTCGAATTTGTCTACTGAATTAGAATTTCGATTTAATTAGGATACGTTTTGACTCTTGAAATATCTTTAAGATTTGAAAACCTTGCATTTTTTTTTTTTTGATAAATATCCAGTTTTCCTGTGATTATTGGATTCCAATAATTCTCACGTTCATTCAAGCAATACTCGTCCATGTGTTACAAGCAAGACCATTTTATTATTGTTCACGTTTCCATCCTATATCATAAATGGTTGTTCTTGTGTGACGTGGGTTAATTGCATAAAGAAATTTGAGGAATTTTTATTTATTTGATTGGAGAGATTTTGATTCAGTCAAATCTCGCAACGTCATATGTTGATAAATAAATTTGTAAGTTGTGAACTACACGAAACACAGCGACGAAAAGTATGGAGTTGTTGATATTCCCAAGTAGACAATGCGTGCTGTCGTGCTTCATTCATATCGAGCTTTCTACTTTTTATTTTGGTGGGGCACCTTTGCTTGAAAAACAAATTGTAAACAATCATTAAGTTTCAAAAGAGAAGAGGATAATCATCAATCAAACAGGTGTTTAACTTTTCTCTATTTGGGCCGAAGGAATCTTAACGTTGGGAGTGATCAACTTTCAACGAAATTTTTACTTATTTTCAAGATTGTGGTCTACTTTATTGATTATATAATTGTGATTTGTCGAGAGGAATAGAGACCAAAAACATTAATTCGAAGTACCTTTTTCTCTATAATAAATGAGGTCATGGATTCCACTCGAGTTCGATGCTATTTCCATGAATGATGTTGTCATAACAATTGAAGACAAACAAATAACTAAAGGATCGATGTTTTGTTATAATTAATAGCGAAAAATTCTCTCTAAAACATTATGAGGTTTAATTTCATGATTGTCAATGATGTATACACACATTCATAGATGAGCATATTATGGATTATGGCATGAATTATCGTCGCCGCCTTGAAACTCAATATTAGGAGCCCATTAGACAAGTTTCTGGTTTTGCTTCTACTTCTTGTAGAATAATTTCTGGATAAAGCTTTCTGAAGTTAGTTTCTTTTAAAAGCGCTTCTAATAAGACAAAACACTTGAAAAAATTATTCAAATATGTTAAAAAAGTAGCTTTTTAGTCTTAAAAGTAGCTTTTGACTTTTCAAACATCATGTCAAATGGACACTAAAGCTATTTAAGAAAGAACTTGAAAAAAAATGACTCTTTATGTTTCATTAAAGGAACAAAAATACTAAGTCCTTGTTTATCTCCTATTATTTTAAAACCCTTTTTTTACAAAACACATTTTCTACTACATATTCACACGATAAAATATTTTATACGTAAGTCAAAAAAAATTTTTCCTACCTTTTAATCACACGTTCTCCAAAAATTCACGATTCAATACAATTTTTTTCAAAAAAAAAAAAAATGGCTACCAAACAGGGGGCTAAAGTCACCTTCAAAGTCAAGTGCAAGCACAATGAATTAGTTAGTTTTTAAACCCACGATTACGATTTCAATTGCAACAAGGACAACAATCTTATTACATGTATATCAAATTTGATATTAAGTTTGGTATCATTGTGAGATGACAGTTTTTAATATATTGATTTTAATAACACTTTAAACAATCAATGGTACAAATTTTGTTACATCTTTGAGTGTCAAACTTGTTGTACACAATTTAAGGACAATGTCAAGTACTACATTCCTATTCTCAGGTACGTACTTCAATAATCCTCGGACTCTTGTAATCATATATACTATGTATCGTACGTAATGTGTTTGGCTTTTAGGTCTTATAAAACATGCTGCATGTTATGAAGAGATATTTATGCAACTTGATCAATAATTTAAGATATTATCCTTCTGCTCTCATCATGTCCAACAAAATTCTGTCCAAATCCGTTCTGGACTGGAATAAAGATAGTTCAGTTGGTTTCATACAGGCTAAGGGAATTACAAAGTCACTCGAGCTAGGGTGGCAAACGAGCCGAGCCGGTTCGTTGCCCACGAGCTCAGCTCGTGGCTCGTTATAAAACGAGCCGAGCAGAAGCTCGGCTCGTTGCTTGTGGGCAAACTCGGCTCGGCCCATGAGCTCGTCTCTCGCGAGCCTAACCGAGCTGCTCGGCTCGTGGCTCGCCTTTTTTGAATTTTTTTAACTATCCTTCTAATAAAAAAAAAATAGATGAACCGACGAGCCGCTCGACTCGATTGCCACCACTAAGTCTCGAGCATAATATTCAAATTCGCTCTCTATAGATTTAACTTGTATAGGAAACTAAATGCTCGATTAATTTGAAACTAACGACAAAGGCTTATTTGATATGTAATACATTACAACATGATGTTATACGAAATAACTGTAGGAATTTGGTTTAAAGTTTGAAAAAATGTGATTACTTATAAAATTTGAAAAGAAACTTTTTGTCAACTTGGGTCAAATATTCGAACTTGTTCGGATAATCAAATTAAGAAAGTAAATAGACTAACTTGTTCTACTCGTCGAACAGATCGTCGTAGTATATTTAGAATCTAAAAACCATCGGATAAATGAAAAATTGTGATTCAAAATTTGAAGAAAAAAAATCAGAATTCAGCATTCGAGGCCGTCGCTCAAGCGGCAGGTCAATGCCAGCGAGCGATAACTCACTGCATTGCCCTGCTCTAGCCCCACAAGTGTGGTAGGCGAGCAGTGGAACAGATTGTGTCCCTTCATGAAACAAGCTGAGGTTTGGGACAGCTCTCTAATCACACTCATTCACCTTCTATATAAAGAACCCCTACGATGTTTATTATTCATTCCATTCCATATTTACACTTTGGTTAATTTCTTTTTGCATAAAAAACCATAGTTTTGATAGAGAGGAAATTCCGTTAGAGTTCGTTGGTTTAAGTAATTTGGAGTGCACTTATTGCGAGACGTGATCCTTGTATCTTGAGAAATGATTGTCGAAAAATTGTTAGCACCAATGAAGGGCAAAGCTTCAAACACTTGCCTCGATTAATCCTATCACTTGCAATTCCTTGTTTCATTTTCTGATTTCTTTCAATTATGTTTGATTTCAGAAAAATATTTAACTTTATTTTGTTTATTAAAATGTTTGAATTAAAGAATGTAATGGCTTTTATTTTAATAATGGAAATGATTGAATCCTCCATCACGTATTCGACTTCGATAGTTATCATTTTGCCTTCTTAAATTCAATTTTTGGCAAGTCAATTTATGTTTCGATTTCACGCATGTAAACAGTACGTTTTGTGAATATGATGATATATATGCACATTTTTCGGTGTAAATTTCCCAACAATAAAAAATAAGATTATAACTTAGTTTTGGATAATTCAGCCCTCTA
Source organism: Fraxinus sp. D2006-0159 (assembly GCA_903798375.1). Taxonomy (NCBI): domain Eukaryota; kingdom Viridiplantae; phylum Streptophyta; class Magnoliopsida; order Lamiales; family Oleaceae; genus Fraxinus; species Fraxinus sp. D2006-0159. The sequence goes on from CAIGRQ010304211.1 coordinate 14,050, forward strand.
GCAATGCAAGTATGCAACCACGACGTTTGAACACAATTACATCTATGGCCACGAGAGAAAAATGTTAACCAATTAGATTCATTCTAAAAATTTCTTTGCTAACATTTCTTAAGTTATACAAGCAATATGCTTGCTATATTTCTCAAGTTACTTACATTCTCATCTTAAGAGTGTTTCTTCCACGACTATATTCTTATATATCTTACTGTGTACTTCAACTCGTGTGTCCAAGTATATAGGCAATATACATGCTAATGATAATGATAGAGGTGTTGGATTCTGTTGACAGTTGACACGATGGTCGATAGGTCCCACCAGACACAGAATAGATTAGAACCAAAGGTTGTGGATGCACCAACCAAAGGTAAAAGAGATGAAGATGAGACCCTACTATAGGGGCCCAAATGGAGAGGGAACTGAGGTCCATGGAGTGAGAGGTTAAAAACCAAAACTTACTTTCTTATCTTTGTAGATCCCAAAGGAATAAATGAAGGCTAAGGAAGAACACCTCTCAGCGTAAGGCTGACGACTTCAACCACCCTTGTGATGAATAGGCTAATTTTCCTCATTTATGAACAAAGGGCCTCGATAAGCAAGGTCCATTTGTGTCTTTGATACATTAGGTGATCTATCTGATTGTAGGAATTTGGTTTAAAGATTGAAAAAATTTGATTAAGTATAAAATTGAAAAGTGGCTTTGTGTCAACTTCGATCAAATATTCGGACTTGATCCGATAGTCAAATTATGAAAGTAAATAGATTAACTCGTTCTACTCGTCGAGTAGATGATCGTAGTATATTTAAAATCTAAAAATCAATTTCGAATGGAAAAGAAATTGTGGTCCAAAGTTTAAAGACAAAAATCAGAATTCAACATGTGAGGCCGATTGATAACTCACTGCATTGCGCCACTCGAGCACCTCATGGGTGGCAAGCGAGCTATGGAACGAGTTGGGTCCCTTCATAAAAAAAACTGAGTTTTGGGGCGTATCACTCCAACCACACCCCTTCATCTCTATATAAAGAACCCCTAGGATGTTTATTATTTATTCCATTCCATATTTACACTTTGATTTTGCTTAACAACACTTTGTAAAAGTAATTCCTTTTTACATCAAAATCATAGTTTTGATAGAGAGGAAACTTCGTTCGAGTTCATTTGCCTACGTAATTTGGAGCGATCTTATTGCGAAACATGGTCGTTGTATCTTGGAAATGATTGTGGAAAGCATTTAGCACCGATGCAGAACAAATTCATCTTAAGGACAAAGTGTCAAACACTTACCTCGGCTAATCCTATCTGTTGACACTCTAAAAATGCAGCCAAAAATCAAAGGCCTAAAGTAAGAATTCCAATGAAAAAGTCCAAGATGAAGGCCTAATAAGAATCAATTTAAGGGCCCAAGATGA
>CAIGRQ010304227.1:0-10183 GCA_903798375.1 Fraxinus sp. D2006-0159
TGCTTTTGTCAGAAACATTAAATGCTAGACAACCTATGGAAAGACAGATTGATACCTAGAATGGGACGAGCCCTGAGGATCTCACGACACGTGTCTTCACATCTGATGGTTCTCCTCTTCCCAGCCTTGGTATAAATACACCCTACTTGTGCCTGAAGAAGGATTCGAATCCCGTTTTTCCAACTCCAACCATAAGTGTAAATTTGTGCAAACTCGATATCATTTTTCTTTCCCCCATACATTAGCATTTTTACCATTGTGCACCCTTTCTCCGGCGAGTATCTCATCATCGGTGAACCATTTTTCGGTTAAACATAAACTAACTAGACCGTCGGAGTGCTCGCGGTCGCTCCCACCCCCTCCGGGAGAGACCACGGGTGACTGACGTAGTGTTACGTGTGCAGGGGAGAGTTGATTTGAAGACTCCTTCTGTTGGCCACGTCTGAGCTATTTTTTGAGGTCAACAGATTGACGCCGTCTGTGGGAAACTTACTTAAACCACGAGTTTCTCCTACTAAAAGCTTGTTCGAATATTCTGTTGATATTCCTTCTTGAAAAAGGGTTCAGTTCTTGAAAAAGGACTAGCTAAACATCAAGCCCAACTTAAAAGGAAAAATTTGCCACTTCGGACTATAAGCGCCAGTGGCGAGGATGTGAATCCAAGAAGGACAAGGGAGATCTCTAAAGAAGAGATTTCTCGAAATGTGACGCATCAGCAACCCCATCACCGACACCACAGGGGCAACTGAACGGCCCAACTAACAGCTGAAGTGGCCACTATGGCTGCAAATATGAGGAACATCGCGGCTCAGAACGTCGCCATGCAAGAACTCCTCATGCAGGTACAGAATCAAGGTAGTTTTCAGGCCTCACAAAATCCTCAACAATCAGCTCATAGAAGAACTGAAGCAGAATCAAGCAGGAGGACTCATTTTAGCCTCTAGGGCGAAGTCCACATTGAAAGAGAAGTGGGAATGGACACTTCCAACTACACGCCCGCTCCCAATGCCCCGACAGGAGAGGACAACTTCCTCCAAAATACGAAGAGTGACCCCAGAGATCTGCCACTGTCTTTGATAGGATTGGACGGGAACCTAGAAATAGGAACCAACCCATATGTCAAACGGATCGCCATCATGAGCATACGCTAGACCGAACTCAAGCCCCACCAACTAGAAGTAGATGGGAGAGGCGAAACGCAGTAGATTGGGGAGACAGAGGCGAGACTTCTCGGCATCCTCCTTGCCCTACAGCAGATGAAACATCTTTGACGAACCATGCAGGTCATTCGAATTGGATGATGATGATGATAACCTCCATTTTTCCAGGGAACTCCGCACTTTCTCGATGCCCCATAACTTTGTCCCTTCAAAAATTCCTAAATATGAAGGAAAGGATGACCCGGAGAAGCACCTCAACAAATATAAAATCCAGATGAACCTGAGAGGCGCCTTGCCAACCTTGAAATGCAGGGCTTTCCACTTAACCCTTGGCGGCGCCGCTGAGATGTGGTACATCAGATTGGCACCCCTCAGCATAAGAAGCTGTCCAAACCTGAAGAAAGTGTTTCTGAACTAGTATCTTTCAAGGAAGGAGGGTGAGGTGTCGATACAGCGCCACAAGACATGAGGCAAGCGACAGGGGGAACTCTAAAGAGCTACCTCACCCGTTTCACTGACGAGATTACTTACTGTGAACAAATAACGGATAAAGAGGCCCTTTCAGCTCTGAAAAAAGGCTTGAACATGAACACTTTGTTTTGGAGGGATATCTGAAGCAAGAACCCTTCAACATATGATGAATTGGTGGAGATGATGAAAGTTGAGATTGTCAACGAGAAGATGGTAGATCATCGAAACAGAGTGGCCCAGGGATTTCCCCCACCTCAAATGCAAATTGGTAGAGGACCCACCACCCAGATAGTAAGCCAGCAATGGACTCAAATCGGTCATGCTATAGCCCCCACCTCGGGGCAAGCGCTAGCGATTGCCACGCTGAATGCAGTGCCTACCTTGGCCTATGAAAGTTCCGGCCCCAACGCCAATGATCTAACAAGAAATACCAGACGACCCTCAACATCTAGAAATAGAGGACGGGGTGGAGCGCCTAGAAATAGGTCCCAGGGGGACCTTCGGCCCTACTGCACTTTTCATCGCTAATACGGCCACGACGTAAGCGACTGCCGAGGCGCGAACCTTCCCCCAAACAATGCTCACAATGCCAGAGATGATCGTCATCAGAGTAACTCTTTGAGACACACTTCTCCACAAAGGGGGGAAATGAGGCATCATTCGCCGCGCAATGACAGGAGTAATGACAGGGAAAGGCCCGAAGCGGGTAACGTCCCAGAAGGGATTCAGCTGTCCCCAACGAGCAGCAGCCCATTCTAGAAATTGATATTATTATTGGAGGACCTCACGTAGGAGATGAATCAAAAAATGCTCAAAAGAAATATACCAGAGAGGCGAAGAGTCTGCCGATGGCAAGTTATATAGTAAGCCAATCTTCCGGAAGCAGAACTATGGTGCTTATCACATTCACCCAGGAAGATACAGCAAATGTACATTTGCCACACTGCAATGCTTTGGTAGTCAGAGCCGTGGTGGCCCGCAATGGGCTGAAACGAATGTTAGTGGATAATGGCAATTCAGTTAACATCTTGTTTGGCTCTACCTTTGATAAAATGGCTGTTGGGCACGTGCTAACACTAATGACTTCGCCCCTCTACGGGTTCACTGGAGATAGCATCATCCCTAGAGGTAAAATTACTTTGGCTGTTGAAATGGGGGCTCCGCCCCAGTTAGCACACCACTTTATGAAATTTGTAGTTGTTGGTCGACAAGTCGGAGTTCTGGGAAGGCTTGCTCTGAAAGAATTATGGGCAGTCACATCACCTCTGCATGAAGTTCCCTAAGGAGAGAGGAATCGTCACTGTCCGAGACGATCAGATGGGTTCTAGAGAATGCTACCTCAATTCTCTAAGGAAAGCAGAACCGCGAATCAACATGGTATGGGACACTGAAATGTCAGGGGCCCCTGAAGAAGGGCCACCTCTGACGGCAGATACTGTCATGGCGGAGGCCAAGCAGGGAATTTCCCTAGAAGAATTAGATCCCAAAATAATCGAATCTGAGTCTTAGGCCACCCCAATGGAGAAACTGAAAATGTTCCCAGTAGACCCATGTGATGCGTCCAAGGTTGTTCAGGTCGGCAAAGAATTCGAAGGAGAGGCTAAGGAAGAACTGAAAGACTTCCTACTGAAAAATGCGGACATTTTTTCATGGAGGCACGAGGACATGGTTGTGATAGAACCCAAAATTAGCTACCACCATTTGCAAATTAATCCGAACTGCACCCTACATAGGCAGAAGAGAAGAGATTTGAATGTCGAAAGGTATGAGTCCTTGAGAGAAGAAGTAGAAAAGCTCGTCACCAATGGCTTCATCCATGAAGCCAACTATCTGAAATGGACCTCTAATCCTATCCTTGTGAAGAAGCATAATGGCAAATGGAAGGTTTGTATTGACTTCTCCAACCTAAACCAGGCGTGTCCCAAGGACAACTTCCTACTTCCACGAATCGACCAGCTAGTGGACTCAACTGGTGGGCACGAGCTATTAAGATTCATGGACGCCTATTCTGGCTACAATCAAATCCCCATGTTTCCAAGCGACGAAGAGAGCACATCCTTCATCACTGATAGGGGGCTTTACTGTTACAAGGTGATACCTTTTGGCCCGAAAAATGCTGGGGCCACCTATCAAAGGTTAGTCAACAAAATGTTCGCTGATCAGCTCGGCAAATCTATGGAAGCTTATGTTGATGACATGTTAGTTAAAAGTCTCCGGGCTGACGAATACGTCAAGCACTTGGACAAAACTTTCCAAACGCTAAGAAGATACCGGATAAAGCTGAATCCCCTTAAATGTGCATTCGGTGTAGCCTCGAACAAATTCCTGGTTACATTGTAAATTAAAGGGAAATTAAGGCCAACCCAAAGAAAATCAAGGCTCTGGTCGAAATGAGATCGCCATAGAAGCCCAAAGAAGTGCAACGGCTTACCGATAGGGTAGCCACACTCAATCGCTTCATCTCAAGGGCCACTGAAAAGTGTCTATCCTTCGTCAGAATCCTCAAAGGAGGTAAGAAATTTCAATGGACCCCTGAATGCGAAGAAACGTTTCAAGAGCTGAAAAACTATTTGGGTCGAACACCTCTCCTCAGCAAACCCAAAGAAGGAGAACCTCTACTGTTATACTTGGCGATGGTTGAAGACTCAATCAGCTCCATGCTTGTGCGAGAAGAAGAAATGCACCAGATGCCAGTGTACTATGTGAGTAAAGCCTTACTACTTGCCGATGCGCGATACCCAGACATGGAGAAATTGGCTCTCGCATTGATTACTGTTTCTCGAAAATTGATGCCCTATTTCTAGGCCCACAGCATTCGCGTGTTAACGAATTTCCACTAAGATAAGTCCTGCAGAAGCCAGACACTTCGGGAAGGCTGCTGAAGTGGGCCGTTGAGCTCAGCGAATTTGACATAATGTATGCGTCCCAGACTACAAGCAAGGGTCAAGCCTTGCTTGACTTTGTGGCTGAATTTGCTAAGGCCCCGAAAATCGAGGTAACTATGGAGCCAGCTAAACCCTCCACTTGGAATCTCTTTGTCGACAACTCCTCGAGGGAAACAGGCTCCGGAGCAGGTATGGTGCTGGAAAGCCCAGTGGGGCATAAGTTGAACTGCGCTGTTAGGTTTGGGTTCAAGGCATCCAATAATGTAGCTGAATATGAAGCCCTTCTAGTGGGGCTTTGGCTAGCAAAAGAACTGTAAGTGAAGAGAGTCATAATCAGTAGCGATTCACAGTTGGTGGTGAATCAAGTAAACAAGAATTTTGTGGCCAGAGACAAATACATGGCAGCTTATTTAAAACTAGTAATGAGCTCCCTGCCCAACTTTGAAAAATTTGAGTTAATCCAAGTGCCACGCCAAGACAATTCCCATGCGGATGCATTGTCAAAATTGGCCAGTAACAAAGACTCAGAACTGCTCAAGGTGGTGCCAATTGAACACCTAGCCCAACCCTCCATAAAAAAAAAAGGCGAAGAGCTGATGTGGATTGAAAATACACCACCTTGAATACTACCTATCTTGGCTTACTTGAAGGAGCAAGTGTTGCCAATAGATGAAGTCAAGGCGTGAAAGCTTCGAAGAAGGGTTGCTCACTTCGTCCTACAAAATGATATTATGTATAAGCAAGGTTTTTCCTCCCCCCCTCCTCAGATGCACGGGGGGCGAAGAGGCAAATTATATCTTAAGAGAAGTTCATGAAAACGTTTGTGATAATTACTCCGGAGCGCCAGCCCTAGCACACAAGATACTCCGATAAGGGTATTATTGGCCAACCCTGAAAAAGGACGCAATTGGGTTTGTCCGGAAATATGACAGGTGCCAACACTTTTCCAATGTGCAAAGGCAACCCTCTCAATAGCTCACTGTTGTAATCAGCCCCTAGCCATTCTCCAAATGGGGCGTGGATTTTATTGGCTTACTGCCCAAGGGAAGAGCAAATGCTCGCTTCGCCATTGTTGCGATTGATTACTTCACGAAATGGGTGGAAGCGGAGCCGCTATCCAAGATTACTGAAGTGAACACTTCCAAATTCTTGTAAAAAAATATCATATGTCGATTCGGCATACCCCACTCTCTGATCTCAGATAATGGCAAAAAGTTCGACAATAGGAAGATCAGGGACTTATGCGACGAGCTGGGGATCAGAAAGCACTTCTCTCATCCCCATCACCCCCAGGCTATCGGCCAAATTGAAGCGGTCGATAAGACCATAAAACTTACCCTCAAAGGAAGTGGACGCCTCCAAAGGAGCCTGGGTGGACGAGCTCCCCTAAGTCCTCTGGGCCACCAGAACTACTTGTAAGACAGCCACCGGAGAAACTCCGTTCTCCATGCCTTACGGAATCGAGACCATGAGCCCCGTAGAAGTTGGTGTTCCTTTTTCCCGCCGCATACACTTCAACGAGATGACGAACGATGAATTGAGGAAGTTTGAGTTGGATTTTCTTAAAGAAAAGTGAACTGGTTCTCAGGTCAGGCTCACTTCCTACCAACTTAAGATGATGCATTATTATAATGTCAAAGTGAAGAAAATGATGTTTCGCATCGGCAATTTGGTGCTTCGCAAAGTTTTTCCCTCAACTAAGGACCTTGGCACAGGGACTTTAGGACCAAGTTAGGAAGGTCTCTACAAGATAGTTTTGGAAATGCGGCCCGACACTTATGCTACAGAGGACCTAGAAGGAAAGGAAATGCCTCACCCCTGGAATATTGAACACCTAAGGAAGTACTACCAGTAAGAGGTGCGTAACTTGTAAATACTGTAAATCAAATGAATGGAATTTCTGCTCACTGCGTTCTAGAATTGACAAGCTTAAAAGCTACCTTGCAGAGGAGCAAGCTCCCTCCAAGGAGTCACCTCCAAAAAAACCTATATAAACAGAGGTGGTGCGGGTGCCATCTTTGATAATGAGAAGTGCACAAGCTTAAGCTACCTTGCAGAGGTGCAAGCTTCCCCCAAGGAGTCACCTCCAAGAAAACCTTTATAAACAGAGGCGGTGCAGGTGCCACATTTGATAAAACAGAAGCGCACAAGCTTAAGCTACCTTGTAGAGGTGCAAGCTTTTCCCAAGGAGCCACCTCCAAGAAAACCTTTATAAACAGAGGCGGTACAGGTGCCACCTCTGATAAAACAGAAGCTCACAAGCTTAAGCTACCTTGCAGAGGTGAAAGCTCCTTCAAAGGAGTCACCTCTAAAAAAACCTGTATAAACAGAGGTGGTGCGGGTGCCACATTTGATAAAGCAGAAGTGCACAAGCTTAAGCTACCTTGCAAAGGTGAAAGCTCCCTCCCAAGGAGTCACTTCCAAGAGAACCTGTATAAACAGAGGCAGTGCAGGTGCCACCTCTGATAAAGCAGAAGCGCACAAGCTTAAAAGTTACCTTACCGAGGTGCCGTCCCCCAAGGAGCCACCTTCAAGAAAACACGTGTAAGTAGAGGCGCACGAGCTTAGAAACAACCTCGTTGAGGCGCAATGAAAATTATCATGTGATTGAGCAACGCCGACGCGATATTACTTGTTATATTTTATCAAGTGATCAAACCATGCAGACGCGATGTTACTTGTTATATTTTACCAAGGGATTGAACTATGCAGATGCTATGTTACTTCCTATTTTGTTAAAGGATCAAGATGTGTCGACGCGATTACAGTGCTACCACTACTTAACCCAGGAAATGTTTGAAGACGTGATTACTTGTTCAACGAAAATAAAGCAAGCTGAAGCAATAACACTTGAAAGTAAATATGCTCTATTAGAATTGCAAGAAGAGGTCAAAGCCAGTATAAGAGAATAATGAAAATTACAAAAGAGCCTAATCTACATGAACAACCTCCTCAGCCTCTTCTCCCTCCTCTTTATCCACCACTGGCCTTCCCCCTGTAGGACCCACAAACTCTTCCTCCAGAAACTCAATACTCATTTGGGATGCCTCTCACGGAGACGAGACATCACTTCCTTCGTAGCCGTAGAGGCCCAAAAATTGGTGAAGTCATCGTACTCCGGAGTGGTGAAGTGGTGTGGAAGTTATCCTTGTAATTCTACACCGCAGCCTCGCCGACTGTTTTCACTTCGGCCTTAAGGGGGTCAATCTCTTCAGTTTGGGCCTCAGTAAGCTTCTTCAACTCGCCCTTCTCCCTATTTACCTCAGCTACAGCCTTCGAGGCTATCCTTTGATGCTCATTGGCATCGTCAACTCTTTTCGACAGAGTCGCCACCTGGAGACAGACTCATGGAGCTCGTTCTTCAGTCGGTTGACTTAGATCTCGAAAGCATCTAACTTCGAGGCGGCCGTCACCCACTTTCCCTCCATCTCATCGATTTCCTTTTTGACCTTCGCCACTTCGGCCTCCCAAGATCCCGAAGCCTTTAGCTTCTCCTCCAACTCATCGTTTTTTCTGCGAAGGCCTCGAACCAACTCCTCTGCCGAGGCTCTCATACTTAGTGATCTCACGACACATACATTATTGGTCGTCAGCAGATCCTCGATCTCGCACGAAGCGGCGTGGTTTGCCCAGTCTTCAGTCCAGAACTTACAATGGATACGAGCAGCATAGGCCGTTTCTGGGGACAGCATTTGTAAAATTGCCTCGGGGAGGTCCTCTTATTTACTCCCAGGAAATTGGTGACCTTGCTTTTGATCGGAGCATTGGCGGGCCTTTTCAACCTCTTCTTCGACTGCTATCCCGAAAAGTATGCAGTTATGGGTGCAATGGCCTATGATACGAGTTGAGCCGCTACGATAAGGTCGGAGTCAGCAGGAGGAGAAGAAACTGTAGCTCTTTGGGAAGAAGTGGAGGCCCCAGACGGGTCAGCCCGCTTCTTCCTTCTCGGAACGAGGGAGGCTCCTTCTTCCGCCATGTTCTCCTCAGCAGGTTGCTGACCAGCCCTGCTGAGGGTAAGGAGTTGCTCCGAATGCTTCTTGTAAGCAGCCAAGCTAGTTTTTAGCATCTTGGCATTCGACATGCTTCGACGGATGGTGGCAAGATCGGGCTCCAATGGCCTCTTATTCTCGAAGTCCTCTGCAAAAGAAAGAAGAAAATAAGAAAATTTCACAAGGAAAAGCAACCAAGAAGAACCGAATCGACAGTGTTACCTTGATTTGTCATCAGTCCGTGTAGAATAAAATGACGATTCTTGTCCATGATTTCTTTATAACTCCTCTCCGTCAGAGGTGCCGGTATATCTGGTTGATGATATCCCACTCCTCTTCGGATATTTCGCACTTCAAGAGGGAGCCTGCAAAGTTGAGTAAGTTGAGTAGGTGGTGGGAATGGTTAGAGGCGCCATTGGATCGTTCTCCATGATATCCCATCGGCCAGAGGCCCAGAACCAAGAACTCTTCCAACCTTTAACCGATGACGGCGCCCCATGCAGAAATGGGGAATGCGACCCCCAAGGAGCCAGGTAGTACTAGCCTCGGCTCTCCTCCCCCCGGCAATAACTTTGGGGAAGAAAAATGAATGAAATACGCTGAAGGGCATGTCCACTTTGATGCTGGCCCGACGCCACAGTATCCAAGTCTCTACCATCTGGGACCACGAGTTCGGATTAAACTGAGTCGGGGCCAACCAATAGGACCTAAGTACTAATCTAAAGAAAGGGTGATAGGGTAGCCTCAGTCCGGCTCAGAGCAAATGATCGCTCACCGTTACGCATCCTGGCCTAGGGTGCAGGCCCTCTCATGGGATTCAGGCAGGATGAATTGGATGTTATGAGGAACCCTACATACTACCCAACACCTCTCCATTTGTTCCGAAGTGATTCTACAGGGGAACCCTACATATTTGGACGCTCCCCATTAAATAGACGTGTCTACAGGGGAGGCAGGTCGTCTCCAAATGTTTTCCCCAGCCATAATAGCCCTACTCAGTTCGTCCGGTGATACCACTATATGCTCTCGTAAAGTTGAACTCTCCTCGACTCACCCCTCCTCACAATAGATTGCTCACTCGCCATAATGAAACTTTCAAAGGTTCCCAAAAGAAGAAAAAGATGAAGAAGCCAGAAATTATGGTTGTTACCTAGTTTAGCGTAGAGAAGCTTTGCTGTTCGGAGTTTACAAGAAAGCTACAGGAGTCGTCGAAAATAACACAAAAAGATGGAGTCTAGGGATCTTCGAATGGTTTAGAGATTTTCGCAAAGGTAAAAGCTTCAAAATGAAAGGGATGAGCCTTTTATAGGTATCCCAAAGTTCGCCCCAACCGTCGGATCAACTCCCATTGCATCCAGACCATCCAAACCCAAGCCTCAAGATCACCGTTGAATTCAAAAGTCACCAAGATAAATGATCTTGATGAAGTGGTGAACATCACGTACTGCCAATACGCGTCACCCCGAAAAATGGGAAGCCATCTTCATCATTGCCATTTATGGCAAAGGAGACGTGTCTTGGAAGAAGAAAGCGTCCCCTATATGTGTCTTGGGAAGACGCGAAAGCTTTCAAATCATTGGCATGAAACCCAACGCTGTCTCCAAGAGCCATCACTCCGGCCACAATAGCTTCGCATTGCAACCGCTCTCCACGGGAGTTGTCAACCCATATCACTTCG
>CAIGRQ010304237.1:0-10966 GCA_903798375.1 Fraxinus sp. D2006-0159
GAGATCAAAGTTTGAGCATCATACATTTGATTCAGTATCAACTTTGACTTCAGTAGAAATATTATTATACTTGTATTGGGCTGCCACATCACCAGATGAGTACCCTCCTTTTTTCACTGTGGACGTAGTAAGGGCCTACATCGAGGAAAGCACAAGTACAGAGGTGGATATTAAGTGTCATTCAATATTGTTATGGAAGTCAAACCACATCCAAAATCATATCATGAAATGCAGCAAGAAACCCTACAGCTATGTTTGAAGTAAGAGCAATGGTTCAAAGCAATGAACTGATAATGCTTGGATATGCTGCAAATTAAGTCTGTGTTGGGGTAATTTATTAGTAACTTGGAGTACCGTGGATATTAAATGGATAGTTGTTGTGAATGTTTGGTTAAAATTAAAGTTCGACTTTGGTTGTAACTAATAAGTTTACCCATACATAAGCTAAATACCACTAAATAAGTGCAAAATGTGCAAAATGAGCAGAGAGAAACAACAGGCATACTACTGTTTAGCATTCCCAGTGATGCGTTACGAATAGGAAACTTAATAGCTACAAGCCAATCAAATAAGATGAGATGCATTCTAAAGGATCTAGAGAAGATGGCCGTTCATTTGAGAGGTCACATATTGTTGCAATTTATCTATATTTTCAAACAGCAATTAATCAATACCGCATATACGTATTATATGCCAAGTAAAAAGGAGCGAAAGAGATTAAACAGATGCATGTATATTCTGATTTGATTTGATTTTGGCATTTTGGGTATCATGTTGTACCCTTGTCTGACACGACAGGTAACTCCGCTTGACACCTGATCCATGTCTAACAATTTTGAAGTAGATACCAGTCTCTTACATGATCAATCCCAAGAACAAAATCATTCAACTGAGAAGATATTGCCTGCTCTCATGTGATTTTTGAGTTATATTTATGTTCTTACTTGAAATTGAACTACTCCAATATTTTCCCTAGTCGAATTTATGCATCTTCATTGCATTTAAAAGTTATCTCACTAATTTCATTAATAGCTGTACTAAAGTGAAGACCCCCTTTACGAACAAGTCCCTGGATCCTTAAACTCAACAATCCAGGCGTCAAAATCTATCAAAACTATACATAGATTCTGTCCAAAAGATGCCTTGGGCTGAATTTTGATCCAACTCAAGTTCCAGCTCAGTGTTTCTAACTACAAACGTGTAATTATTGCATCGAATTACTTCATCAACCGATGTTCGAGCTGAGGGCTGCACTTCTAGAATGAGATGAGATCCATTTAAGTTTCAGTAGATATGAAGTAATGTTATAGATTCAAAGTAGAATGCCCTCAAAAAAGTATATCTATACATGTTTGAGCTAGTAGTAAATATCTCTGGGTAAAATGGGCTAGACTCCACCATAACTAAGGTAGTATTATCATCTTCCGTTATCAAGGGGGTATGAGAAGTAATTATATCAAAAGAATCAGCCTTTTTCTAACAAAGTCCTTTCAATGCTCTTTTAAACAAAAGTTCTACAATCAGTTCGCTTAGAAAAGTCCGGTAACACTAAGAGTGTGTTTGGTACACGTTAAAATGAGAAAATGCATTTTTTTGAAGTGATGTGATGAGAAATATGTGGTTGAAAAAGAAGGAAAAGTTATTGATGTGATGGAAAATATTATTTTATTGAAGAATGTATGGTTGAAAATGAATAGAAGAATGAGAAATGATGTGATGGGAAATATGTGGTTGAAAAAGAAGGAAAAGTTATTGATGTGATGGAAAATATTATTTTATTGAAGAATGTGTGGTTGAAAATGAGTAGAAGAATGAGAATGAAAAAAAATAATGTGGGACAAACAAGGGCTAAGGGTGTTTTCATGTTTATAAACACTAAAACCACTTTTCATCAATATATTTCGGCTGACTCATATCTGGGTAGTACTACCCATTTATCTATCACTTATTTCTATTTATTTATAATATAAACCATTTATTAACACTTTCCAAATATGCTATAAGTCTTTTTTTAAATAGTTTTACAAGTCCAACCAAAGAAAAATATTTAGGTATCAAAATATTGATAGCATTATGCACATTATGTTGACTTTTTTATGAAATGATTCAATAGTATTTCCCTAATTATACATTCCAAACTTTACAAGTTGGGGCTTGTTATGTACTTTACACGTTTGGATCGTGCCTCACATGTCCAAGGCTTATTGGGACTGTGTCATTTTCATGTCAAAAACTTATAGACAAGAAATAGGACACACTGGAAGGCATGTCAGATCATAAATGTGTGTGAGGACTCAGTCTCAAACACATTTGAGACATCTATTCTCCACCCCAGGAGGACTGTAGTGCTTCACATTCTAAAATTAGTGCCATTCTTGCAAAACATCTACACTAACTCAATTCTAAAACCATGGATGTCCCAAAGTCACCACCACCATATTAAATGCAGCAATTAGATCATAGTACAGAATAAAACGTCAACTTATGTAATGAATAAATCTCCTGCCGAAGAAACGGGAAGGAAAGCTAATTGAAACTTGTCCAACTTCGTTCTTTCTAACTTTCTAAAGAACGATATAAATTCCATGTCATGAGCACTTTTCGGGATTGTCTATAGAAGACTAAGTGCACACAAACTCATGAAAATGAAGTACCTGACCACAATGTGCCACTACTCAATACAACTATTCATTTAATAATCTAGAGAACATAATATCTATTGGAATTTGGAATCAACGACTAAGGGGGTTGGACAAAGGAATTTTCCCATCATAGACGAGTTAATATATTGCAAAATTTGTTAAAAACCATGTTTTCACTATTAACAAAGAAAATATAAAAAGAAAAAGCAATAACTCCTTATTCATCTAAAATTGAAACCAATGACCAGAAAAAAAGTCAAAATGCATAAAAAAAAAATGAACGAGCTTATATATAAATGTAACTAAGCTGATCCAGAAATCGAAAAATGAGACTAAGCCTCTGTTTGTCATCAATTTTCTCAAACATTGTTTGCTACAGGAAACAATCTCCACCACATATTCACTCAATAAAATATTCTACACACAAACCAATAAAATTACTTTCGTTTTCAACCATACATTCTCCAAAAAATACTATTCAAAATTCTATTGCTTCTCCCAAAATGGGAGACAAAGAGACCCTAAATTGATACAAAATCAAAACCATATTCACAACACAATACAGTAAGATTTTAGCTAAACGATAACCCTCAACAATGAAATATTTGAACAGAAATCCTCTATCAAACTTCAAAAGCAATCAAAATTGTCAAAACCATACATGATACAACCAACACTCCGACAATTTTCTTTCATTCTTGCTTCCTAGTTCAGCCTATATGTAATCCACTAAACAAGAGTGCACTAAATTTTTCTCGTATTTTCTCTTTTTCCTTAGCAAAGCAAATAGGCTATTAAACCTGAAGTATACCTATAAGTAAACCATAGGAAGTACAGTTATAGCATGCATAAATTGAATACTCATACAACATAATGAAAACGTGGTACATGTTCATAAACACAAGCTTACACATAATACACTCCTATAACAAAAACAATGCACTAAAAAAAATCGTACCACTCCAGATTCACTGTAGGTGGAGACGGATAATTTATGATCAGAGAGGTAGTCCCTCGTCAGTAGATCTACGAACAAAAAGTCAATAAAATCACACAAGTATATTAAAACAACAAACAATAGCATAAACATAAATCAAAACAAAATGTATTTGATCTTCGTTCTTAAGGCATGAAAATGATTTCAATAAAAAAGTAAATATTGGATCGAAAAATTAACCTTTCGCTTTTTTGCCAAAATCTGAGAAAAGTCCCGGTCCCGTACTCATTTCTTTTCCTTCAATTTGAGAGAGGGGGAGCTGCGAAAAAGGAAGAACAGAGAGAAGCTGCAAAAAGAGGGAGCGAGCGAATTTCACAGCGACTCATTATTTGATGAAATTTTGTGGACCGTTGATTAGAATCGACGGCTGTGATCTGTGATTAGTTGACCTTGTTGTGATTGTAAATTGGTCGTGCGGGGCGACAAAGGAGCCTAGAATTTGAATTCAATTAAAAATAAAATTCATTTTTCTCTCTTTTTATTAACTACAGAAAACTAATATTACAAGTAAATTCAAAATAATTTTTTTTTTCTTTTTAACCACACATTTTTCAAAAAATTACCAGGATTTAATTAAAATTGAGGCCAAGCAAATGCTAAATAATCTTTTCTTTTAGAAGAAAATAAGTAACTTCTTTGGGACCTGTCTGGTAAAACAAAATTTCAGCTTTGAATCAATTTTTGGACCGTTATTACACAAAATGCGGGGCCCAGCATCTCACACCAAAGTCCACAATTACGGTTGAACGGTTAGAATTCTAATTAAAATTGGGAATTAAGCTTGAACAGACAGGCCCTTGATAAATTTAATTTACGGGTAATTATACTCAACTCTAGCGTAAATCAGATAACCGTAATTCAATTTTATTCAATCGATTATTATTTTAATTTTAATTTATGATAATTATTTTTCTTTGTTACCAGAAACACTAAGAATATAAGATATATTATTTAAAAAAAGGGGGATGGTCTACAGGTTTCAGCTTACTCCCCATAAGATGAAATCCATATCCCGAGCCTTGCTTATACATTTTTCTAAGAATTTATCTACTCTACCAGATTTTGGTTCACAGACTTTATACAGATTATCTCACATGAGGTGGGTCCCGAGGACCCCCCCCCCCCCCCNCCAGAAACACTAAGAATATAAGATATATTATTTAAAAAAAGGGGGATGGTCTACAGGTTTCAGCTTACTCCCCATAAGATGAAATCCATATCCCGAGCCTTGCTTATACATTTTTCTAAGAATTTATCTACTCTACCAGATTTTGGTTCACAGATTTTGTACATATTATCTCACATGAGGTGGGTCCCGAGGACCCCCTCATTAAAAAAACCCCCCAAAAATGTTAAAACACCCACCCACCCCATCTCACATTGCTGTGCCAGATCTTTTACAGACCTGGCATAGTAGCTCGGTTGTTTTTCTAATTACCCAAGACCTATGCGTTGAGCTTTTTTTTTTTAATTGGTTGCAAAGAACTAGAAGAATGAAGGCAAATAACTTGGTTTGTGGTAGTTGCTGACGACTATCAATGAACGTAACAAATTGGCGAAGAAGGAACCCCGAATATTTTTTAAAGAATAAAAAATATTATATAAAGTGTTAAGTAATGTAAAGTATAAAATGGTCAAATGTAAATAATAGTTGTTTTTTCCACTCTTCATGTTAAGAAGCTTAATAGATAGAAGAAAAGCCTAAAAACATCTTACAAATATTTCTCATGTTCATTCAATATTCAGCAAGAAGCCTTCAGCTGTGTTGTGTGAGGAAACCCAACAGTAGGATTCAAAGAATTGACCAAAGCACAATAAAGAGATTATAAGAGTATGACTGACCAAGCGTAAAATTAAGTAAACAATAAAGATAATTTGAAGTATCTTACTTGTTTTGAGTTTTGACCAATATAAAAGATTATTAATTAGTCTTAACTTATTCTTTACTTATAAGTTAACTTTTAATCTTAGCCAAACATGGACTTTACATAGAGTCGTACATCAAGTGAAAGGAATAGCACTTCATAACAAATCAAACTAAACATTTGTGTTATCCTTCAAAAGCTAAAATGTATTTCCTTTGATATTAAAAATTTACCAACCTCCACAATTATCTATTGCTTTGGTTTTCTCTAGGTGGCAAAATGTAAACAATTGTATTCTTCATCCATGGTATGTCCTCCATGATATATGTAAGACATCCAAACAAGCTCGAGCAATTCCCCGAGCACTCTGCAATACTTGTCTTCCATCCTCACCATTGCTTGGCTCTTCCGCTTCAACCTAGTTTAAATCTGATGCAAAACCAGTGATTGTGTGACCACCGGTAACTTTGTGTAAATACAGTAACCTGTGTAAATCCAGTGACTTGGTGGAAATATGGTTACTTCGTGTAAATAATCCGGTGACTTGGTGTAAATACAGTAACTTCGTATAAATCCGGTGACTTGGTACAAATAAGGTAACTTGATATATTGATTGCAGATCACCTCAGTGATATGCCCTTTTTATACATCATTTTGCAGACATGAAGCTTCTTGAATTGAGCTAACAAACATATCTAACTAACTCCTAAAAAATAGGGAATGTAATAGCAATTGAATTATATTCTAATAAATTCGATTCTAACATATTCTAACACCCTGCCCTCAAGGTGGAGTGTGTTCCAGAACTCCAAGCTTGTCCCTAAGAAATCGAAACCTTCAACGTGACATTAGTTTGGTCAATACATCTGTTGTTTGGTCTGAAGAAAGAATGTATTGAATCTTCAGCTGATTGTCAAGAACTTAGTCCCTTATAAAAGGAGCATCCAATTCTATGTGTTTGTGCGAGCATGATATACCGGATTTGAAGCCAAAGCACTTGCACTTAGGCTGTCACACATGATTGGAATTGATTGTTGTGGTATTCCTAGCTCTTCCATCAGAGAATGAATCCAAGTGATTTCTGAAGCACAATAGGCTAATGCTCTGTATTCAGCTTCTGTGTTGGACCTGGCCACTACATGTTGTTTCTTAGAGCACCATGATACAAGGTTATCTCCAATGTACACACAATACTCTACAGTAGACTTTCTATCATCTGGACAAGAAGTCCAATCAGAATCAGTAAAAGCTGTAATGTCAAGGCTGTCATTCTTTTGGATAGCAAGTCCATGACTTAGCCACTGTTTGGTACACATTAAAATTTTCATTTTCATTATTCTACTCATTTTCAACCACACATTCTTCAATAAAATAATATTTTATATCACATAAATAACTTTTTCTTCTTTTTCAACCACACATTCTCCATTAATATACTATTCCATAATACATTCTTCTAAAATAATATGGCTCAAACATACTCTTAGTGTACCCTTTAGGTACCTGAAAACTCTCTTAAGTATCTTCCAATTAGCGTCTATTGGTGGTTGACGGTATTGACTTAGCCTGTTTACAGAATAAGTTATGCCTGGTCTTGTGTGAACAAGGTATTGGAGACCACCAATTGCACTTCAGTATAAAGTGGGGTCGTTTATTGCATGCCCCTCAGTTTTTGAAATTAGTTTTCCTACAACCATAGGTATTGGACTAGGTTTCAGATTTTCATAGCTAAACCTTTTGAGTAAATCGATAGCATATCTTGTTTGACTAAAGTATAAACCAGATGCATCTCTTTGAACCTCAATTCCCAGAAACTGTTTAAGGTTGCCCATGTCCTTAAGTGCAAAATTAGTGTTCAACTTTTCAATGAACTGCTGTAATTACTGGCTATTGTTACCTGTTACTACTATTTCATCTACATATATAAAAGTAAACAGCAAATTAGCTTCTTTTGCTAGGAAGAATAGAGAACTATTTGCCTTAGACTGTCCGAAGTTCCATTCCAGTAAGGTATTCTTTAGCCTATCATACCAGGCTCTTGGTGCTTGTCTTAAACCTATAGGGCCTTCTTGAGTTTGCACACATATCTAGGATGCTTCTTATCCACAAAACCATGTGGCTGGTTCATGTAAACTACCTCATTCAAATTACCATTCAAAAAAGCATTATTTATGTCAACCTGTCTAATCTCTCAGTCATTTAATACTGTAAATGTTAGCATAATTTTTAGAGTTGAAGCTTTGACAATAGGGCCGAAGGTCTCACTAAAATCGATTCTAGGAGTTTGAAGGAAGCCTTTAGCAACTAGTCTAGCCTTGTGCCTTTGCACTTTCCCACTAGAATCATACTTCAATCTAAGCACTCACTTGTTGCCAATAACTTTCATTCCAGTCTTAAGTGGTACCAATGTCCATGTTTCATTTTTCATTAGGGCATTATATTCTTCTTCCATGGCCTTTTTCTAACTGCTACCTGACAATGCTTCATCAGCATTTGCAAGTTCAGTTGCTACTAGTTCATCCACTGCTAAGCTTGCATAGATTTCTGGTTTGAAGATTCCAGCCTTGCTCCTAGTGATCATCTGATGTCCAGAGTTCTGAGCCACATTTCTATCTTGGAAATTTACTTCTCATGCTTCATTCTGAATATCAATTTCAATTTGTTGAACTTCATACATCTCATGACCTGCTTCTTCTTTCTAATTTGTTTCATCATCATGATATTCCATGACATTTTCTCCTTCAACATCAGTTCTTGCTTCTCCATTAATGAGGTTTGCTGCAGATGGAACCTCAGGTTGAATTGTAGCAGTTGTATTTTGAGGTACAGTGTTATGATTGAGGTCAACAAGAGGAATGAGACTCATAGAAGTTTCACAGGTTTGAGATTGGACTTGCTTATTTAGGAAGGAAATTCTTGTTCATTAAACACAACATGCCTAGAAATGTAAACTCTACCACTTGAGCTCAGACATTTATAACCCTTTTGTGAATCACCATAACCAAGGTAGACACATTTTTTAGAGTGAAAATTGAACTTAAGCTTTTGATAAGGTCTAAGGCAAGGGAAGCAAGCACAGCTAAATGTCCTTAGTTGGTTGTAGTCAAAGTTCTTTCTAAATAACATTGGAAAGGTGATATGTGATGAAGAACAGTGGTTGGTAGCCTGTTAATTAGGTAGGTTACACCTTTGAATGACTCCCACAAGTAGTAAAGGGACATTTGAGCATGAGCTAAAGAGTTAGCTCAGTTTCAGTGATGTGTCTGTGTTTTCGTTTAGCTACCCATTTTACATTGAGGTATAGGGGCAGGAATGTCTAAGTTCAATACCAGACTCTAAGGGTACTTTGTTAAAGTTTCTGAACTCACCACCCCAATCAGATTGCAGTGACTTAATCTTCCTATCCAGTTTATTTTCAACTAGTTTCTTGAATTGAACAAAGATGGTTAAGGCTACTAATTTCTGTTTCATTGGATATATTCAGGTAAATCTGCTATGGTCATCAACAAAAATTATATAATATCTATACCCTGTGGTAGAGTTTTGAGGGGCTGGTCCCCAAACGTCTGTGTGAAATAGGTCTAAAGGGTTTGAAGCTTGTGATGGAGAGGTACTAAATGGCAGAGCATGTGATTTGCCAAGTTTGCATGCTTCACATAAAGTAGGAATTTCATTAGCTTTAATAACTTTATTGCATGACTTTAAGACTTGACTCATGACATAATTTGAGGGATGTCCTAACCTTCTATGCCAAACATCAAGTTCAGACTCTAACACTTGCATAACTAGAGACAACTGATTACTACCAGACTTGGCTGTGAAACAGTGTAAGTTATTTTGATGGTTTGACTCGAGAGTAGTACTTTCTGGTTTGAGATTTGGCAGCTACAATTGATACAATCCCTCCTTAAGTACTCCTTACAGCAGTATCCTCTTCGTTTGGAGATCCTTGACAACACTACAGTCAGCATAAAATTCCATGAACACATTGTTATCATTGATAAGTTGTGAAACACTAACTAAGTTCCTTTTAATTGATGGAACATACAGCAATTTATTCAGAACAAGTGACCTATTATTCATTGTAGGAACCTTTCCATTCCCAATATGTGCAATGTGTAACATATTACCATTACCAACTAACAATTTTTCCGTACCTTCATATTTATTCATGGTATGCAGGTTACCTTTATGAGTTGTAACATGGTTGCTTGCACTAGAATCAATGAACCAAGCTAGATCTTCAAGGACTCTGGGTGAAGCTACATAGGCTGAGGGTGTAGAGCTAAAGTTCTGTTGCCCAGAATTGCCTGGTCTGCTTCCCATGTATCTTTTATCATACCTATTGAAGCACCAACTCGTAGAATGATTATTGAGTCCATAAATTTGACATGGTCATCTAGTTTCACTTTATCTGCCAGTTTGAGTTCTACCTCCGCCTCTTGTTCTCTCTCTAAAGCTTGAAGATCTACCAATGTTAAATCCTCTATAACCTCTGCTAATCACTAAGTCAGTTATATGTGCCAATTGAGCACTTGATTGGTTAACACTTAATAATGTAAGGCCGTTTTTTACTTGATTCAGATGGTCAAGTCGACTTTCAAATGTCATAAGTACATATGACAATTCATACCAAGATGTACTCTCCATGCTATTGATCTGAACGACAATGGGGTGTATTCTTCATCCAGACCTGATAGGACTTGGGTTATAGGTCACTTGAGTCAATAACTTTCCTAGCTATTTCAAGATTATCAGCCAACTACTTGATGGTAGTTAGGTATTGATCCATGGATCATTTCCTGGTTCTCTGCAATTCTCCAGTGAGAAACATCACCCTCGATTTGTTCAAATTCCAAAGCTTTTCTCCACTACTGTCCAAAGCTTGCTCAAACTTGTGCACCCCATCACTTTCATTGCAATTTCTGGAATCATAGAGAAGTATAACCAACCCATTAAGAGTTGGCCAGCTGAAGTCCACTTGATGAACTCAAGACTTTGAGTCAAATACGGTTACTTTATGTAAATCCGATGACTTGGTGATATGCAGTTTTTATACATCATTTTGCAAACATGAAGGCCCCGTTCTCTTTACCGTTTTCGAACCGTTTTCTGTTTTCAGTTTTCAAAAACAGTGAAAACGCGTTCTCTTTCCCATTTCTGAAAACACGTTTTTGAAAATGACAAAATATTTAACACACAAAATGGAAAACATGGTTTTCCACGTTTTGGGATTTTCCAACCGAAAATAAGCAAAAATGTCCAAAACGCGGTACTGTTCAAAAACACTCAAAATGGACTCCAGCCGTCTTCCTTCTTCCCCTTTCTTCCTATTTCCTCCGTCTTCCTCTCTCAGAAACTGAAGATCGACCAACTCCTCCTGCCAAATCTCCGGGTTCGCGTTTTCAATCAGGTTTGCCCATCCAGTTCTTTGCTTGCTATATTTCTGCGGTATGTTCTAG
>CAIGRQ010304244.1:0-15894 GCA_903798375.1 Fraxinus sp. D2006-0159
AAGTGATGGGTTTTTATGAAATTCGTGAATTTATTGAAATCACATGTTAGACATTGTCTCTAATGTTCAATATGATCAATTAGTATATTTAAAAATAACATATTAGTCTTTTTTTTATAATATCTTACAAAAAATAATTACAATTTGTTCTTTTCAGTTTGTCGACTCGTGTATGAGCCGACTCATTATAAGTGAGTTAAATAACAAGTAGTAAGACCCTATTTAATTGCAACGAATTCCATGGAAAATGTCACGTTCAAAGAAAACGAATTTCAATTTGACCGTTTGATTGCAACGTGGAGATCAAAATCGAATTAAAAGGTACAACCACCTGCATTTTCTTTGTTTCCATAGAAAATGAATTTACATCTGTTTGGTGGATTTTTATTTTTCAGCTAATATGTAATTGAAATTCCTTTCCACCTTTACCTATCAAATGGATCATAAGAAAATAAATTTTGTTAGCCAGATCAACTCGTCCTACCGATACAAGTTTTTGGTTGGATAAAACGAGTTGACTCGCGTTCGACTCATTTCGTACCGCCTCATCCCACCCCACCACACGGGCGTGTGAACCGATTCGGCTGGCTCCATTTAACACTTCTGACCAGAGCTCAACCGAGCTTGGGCCCGTCTCGGTTTATTTCACCGGCGGACTACCGGGAAAGTAACTGGACATGCCAGTGTTAACTCAACATCCCGCCATTGCTCTGAAAATAATTAAACCCTAAAAATCTAAATACTATTCTCTCTCCGTCGGGGACGACTGATACCACCGGTGGCGATGGGGGCAAAACCACCGGAAAACACACAGATACTCGAGAACTCACTCTTCTCTCATCCTCAGTATTGAAATTAGAAGGAAAAAATCAGAGCAACATTGATGGAGGACATGGACCTGGACGACCTGTTGGTTAGCCCGACGCAGGGCCCATCTCGACTCGCCTGGTTCGCGTCCAAGGGCTCCAAGTTCAAACCCGAACCCAAAAGCGAACCAGATTCAGTTGAATTATTGCAAAAGCAATCTGATTCTACTGTCACTACTAAAAAGGAGGAACTCGATGCCAAACCCGAATATGTGAAAAACGGGGTGGAAATGGATATTGGAGTTGAAGTGAAGCCGGATGAAGAAAATGAAAAGGAAATTAAGGAAGAGATGATAGATGATTTGATGGAAACAGAAGACGCGGGAGGTGAAGCTCCGGACGACGTTGTTCGAGAAATTGATGTGTATTTTGCTTCTCATATTGATCCCAATACTAGGGTAATCAAGCTTAAGTTTTTATTATTCGGTGAAGAGGCCATTTGAATTTTTATTTTAAATAAATTTGAACACTGTTGATTTTTATTTTTGTATTTGTATTTGTAGTTGTATGTGTTGCAATATCCATTGAGGCCGGTGTGGCAGCCATAATTGGAGGACAGATGTGAAGAGGTACACAATATTAAAACACGACTGGTGTTTTGTCTCATGATAAAAGAATCTGCATTCTGTTAATTTACAATTTAGAAATTATGAGAATTTGTCATTGATTATTCAGGTAAGGGTGAAGCCTGCAAGTTCAGAATTTGAAGTTGATTTGGCAGTTAATGTGGATTCCAATAACTACGATCGTGATGCTGATCCTAAAGTGCAGATAACAAAGCAGGTTCAAGTTCCCCCGATTATATGCATTTATATTACCTGACTATAATATGCATTGGAGTCCATAAAGCCACGATGCTTCATTTAAGGGATGCAAAGCTGACTAAATCAAAGATTGGGGAGAGGTAAAGTTTAACTCGACAATCAGAACAGCATCTTAACGTTGACAGAAAGGTGCTTCAGATGGATTCATGGAAACAAATTTTTGACAATGCTTACCCTCCTATTGTTTTCTGTACTATTAACTTTCTAATTTTACAAATTAGTTGTGTCACTCATTGCTTTATTACTGGTGGTAAAATATGCATCATCTTTTTGTTTGTGATCTCTTGGTAGACTCTCGCTTCATCATGGAAACCACCTTGCACAAGTGGGTATGCTGTTGGGGTAGGGGTTCTAAGAGGAAATAAGGCACATTTTATGGTCTCTGAGCACTCACTTTATTTGCATCTAATTCTCTCTGTACAGCAATAATTTACTGTAAGGTTCCTTTCCAAATCTGACTTGAGTTCTTACAACTGCTCCCTTTCATTTTCATGCAGTTGCACCTCAATCCTATTCATTCGGTCGTGCAGCTCCGACCATCAATGCATCGACTCAAGCCCAGGGATTCTAAAAATAAGAAAATTGAAACTGGTAATGGCGAAGGTGCTGTTAAGGTGGAAGAGCCCAAGGAAGAAAAACCTTTCGAGGCATCAAAGAAGCAGGTTGTCTTTCCCTTTTGTTGACTTGCTTGTTGCTAAATTTATTTTTCGCCAGGTTGTATCCATTTCAGTCTCATTGATTCCTTCAATTGGCTGCTAAGAACAACTATTTCTTTCTTAGTTCTAAGAGGAAATAAGGCACGTTTTATGGTCTCTGAGTACTCACTTTATTTGCATCTAATTCTCTCTGTACAGCAATAATTTGCTGTAAGGTTCCTTTCCAAATCTGACTTGAGTTCTTACAACTGCTCCTTTCATTTTCATGCAGTTGCACCTCAATCCTATTCATTCGGTCGTGCAGCTCCGACCATCAATGCATCGACTCAAGCCCAGGGATTCTAAACATAAGAAAATTGAAACTGGTAATGGCGAAGGTGCTGTTAAGGTGGAAGAGCCCAAGGAAGAAAAACCTTTCGAGGCATCAAAGAAGCAAGTTGTCTTTCCCTTTTGTTGACTTGCTTGTTGCTAAATTTATTTTTCGCCAGGTTGTATACATTTCAGTCTCATTGATTCCTTCAATTGGATGCTAAGAACAACTATTTCTTTCTTGAATGAACACATCACTTTTTCAGTTAAGGAAGCCCATTTCTTTTTATTTCTTTTTGGATATGTAGGAGATGACTGGAAAAGCTATCTAGGCCCTTGCAAGGCCATCCAATCCATATTTGCACTCCATTTCATTAAAATATGCCTAGATAATACCTTTATAAAATTCAAGATAGATCGGAAATGCACTTAATTGGAGTTATATAAATGTCCGTACCATTTCATGTCCTTGCGTCAAGTTTACTTTACATGCAGTAGTCTTTGGCACTTTTCTGCTTATTATTATTATCCTTTTTTGGTTTTAATTTATATCCTGATACGCTTAGTACCTTTTCAGACCAAGCCATCAGGCCAGACCAAGGATAGTGGAGAGGTACGCACTTAGTTCATCTGTTTGCCCAATTTGTACGACAATAATCAATATCATGTTGTTGCTATTCCAATTAACTTGATTTATAGTGATGAGAACACAATTCTTGTATTTCTTTGGTTGTGTATACCATAGATAGGTAGAGGATGAATAAATGATTTTATCGAGAGGATTCACGTCTCTGTGTGTAGTTAAGCTGCTGTTCAATATTTAATATTCATTCCTTTACGTGACTATATATGAGTTAAGTCAAAAAAGTGTTACTGTATAAAACTCTTAGATGACCTTTCGTTGTTTACATTATATGTTAATACATACCAGTGATGTTTATTGTTACTTGTTTTTTTGTTTTTTGTTTTTGCGCAGTGGCGCTGTTATGTTATTTTGTTGCAGGTACTGGCTGTATATTAGTTTGGTGAGAAGGGAGAAGAACCATCTATAGAACGTAAAATTAAACTAAGCTTTTTCTTTTTCCGAGGAGTTGTAAGCTTATTTTGCCAAAGGAAGAGTATACTTTGGAACATGATAATGTGGTAGCATAACAACCTCTAAAGTCTAGGCGCATATTCCAATGCTAGTGACAGTCTATTTATACCTACTAATCATACTATTCATTAATTTATGCTTGGATTTAATTCATATAATTACTCTTTAATATATTTGTTAATGACTTGTCATGTTTGACAAGTTATTTGGTTATGAAATCAAGTTCCTTTGCTGAAGAAGTGGAATTAGAGTCTGATACATGTCTAAGGGGTTGTTTGATAAAGCTTTTGATATAAGTTTTTGCGGATTTGATAAAAGTTAATAAAATGTATTAGGGCTGGACATTCCCAAACAGAACCCGAATTTTTGGGTATTTAGTAATTGAAATCGTTGGGTCCAAATTTAATTATGGAACTATTTGAGTTCGGTTCCATTCTGTTCAATTTGGTTCTCGGGTTCCGTACATTTTTTTTTTTTAAAAAAATTATTTACAACAACGTTATATTAATTCGACTATGACATGTTCAATCTTATCTCCTACAAAATAATGTAGTCCAATCGTGATATCTTTTGCGCATCTCTTTGTTGAGTTCTTCATAAATTTGACTCTTAAAATCACAAGAAGAAGATAGCGATTTCATAATAATATAGCGACATAAACGAAACTACGATATAATAAGAGATTTGGGTAAAATTTAGATCAATTTGATTAAGTTGGGCTTGGATAGAAATTAGAAATACTAAAATCATATTTTGGATTTGTGCTAAATTAATTAGTTAGCAAATTCATTTAGAAAAAATAAAATAATTTGACTTATTTAAGATAAAAAAATTTAAAAATTAGGGAGATTCGGTTCCTGGTCTAAAATCGAGAACCGAACCAAACCCGTTGGTTCTCGATTCAAATACCTGTTCGAATATTTAATTTAAAAAGAATCACTCGATTTGGTTCTGGTTAAGTTTGAGAGTTTTGTCCAGCCCTAAAATATGGTTAAAATTGAGGTTTGACCAGTTAAAAACTTCTAAAATTTTAGCAAATTTTTATCAACAAGTACTAATTTTCTTTTCCCAAGCTGAGGCATTAAATGAAATAGTGAATTTACAATACTCATTTTCTTTGTTATCGCATTGTTAGAATGTTGTGGCCATTTGTGTGTTTTAGGGGGATGTAAAAGAACTTTCAGTTGTTGGAAACTTTTCATCAATCTTCAAGGCTTGGGGCAAAGATCCATGAAATGGAGCACAATGCCTTTCATTCCTGTTAGTTTGACTTAACCATGGATTTTGTATTTTTATTTTCTTCCCACTGTTATCTCTTTCTTTATAGGATTGGGTTCCTCTCAAATACCATAATGCAAGGAGTGCCATTGCGGATAGATATCTACAAAAGATGGCGGCACAAGAAAGCTCGCCTATTAATTTTTCTATGAGCTCGTATGCATTTTATAACGCCGATACCTGCTATTTTCATCAATTTTCCATAAAGATTATGGAAGTTCCTTTGGATTTGCTATATTGGAATCTATGTATGTGTTGGTAATTCATTTCTTTTCTGTTATTCCAATTTGAAGGTGTGATTATCTGAATAGATTGTGTCCTGGCGCCTCTAATGAGAGGTCCAGATCTGAAGTTCCTACAAGAAGGTATCTCACTACCTGTTTGATAAATTTTCTCTGCTAGTGATGAATAATGTGTACAATACTGAGATCATTTTCAATCAAAAGATATCTTTTGAATAGTTTCAGATACATCAAAAACTTCCATTTGTTCTTTTTCATCTTGTTTCAAGTAATTTCTTTGCTATGATCTTAAATGTTTAAAGTTGTTTTTTTTTTTTCATTGATATGTTACTATGCACAATAATTCCGAAGTAAACCTATTGTGAATGTATGGATCAGAAATAACTTGGAAAGTTCTCTGGGTACATGAGGTGAATTTATATTCAATTTCTCATGAATATTGTGTTTTCATAAATATTTCTTTTTGCTCTTAATAGATTACTGATATTCAAAATCGCAATGTAGCACTGATAATATCATTAGATGGTAGTTTTGTTGCTTGTATGGTAGTATTTCTCAGGGTCCATGGACATTTTCATTTTTTTGCTTCACCCCATTTTTGAATTACTTTTTTTAGTTGAACTTGTATCCTGTCCATGAAGTCAGTTCTCTTATTATCCATTTGCTACTGCCATAATATTGACTTATATTGGATCGTTGGTAACATGCCTTTGCTTTCCCATAGGAAATATTCGTGTACTTTCCCACTGCATGAAACTTACAATTGTCTTTAAACCTGTATATGGGTTATAGATCTTCTGTTTGTAATGTGATGTTGTTTCAGGTTTTTGATGACTTTACCACTAAAAGAACGTTGCAAAACTTGGCTTCTTGAGGTCTGTTGCTAGTTACTTTGATCTCAAAGATGCATTTTAAGGATTTCCTTTCTGTCATTCCTTACATGTATAACATGAATTAATCTGCAATTTCAGATTTTTATTGCAATTGATATATGAAGTTGATGGAACAGGGTTTTCCAATTCATTGATTTGGCGCTCTAAAGCACCTGGCTCCAGATGAGCCCGTTGAAGAAGTTTTGGAAGTCCTGCAGGAATATGCTCGATTAGTCCAAGGAATGTGGGTTCCAAAAAGTTCATTGGTATATGGAACAGATTCAGGAATTGAAGTTTTAGCCAGGGACTATGTTCTTCTTTTGTTTAGCAAGAATCCACTAGTTAATGATTCACAAATACCTCAACGTCCTCAACTTGCTAAAGCAATGAAAGATGTCCTAAATGTATTGGCTGTTGCGAGACCCTCCTTTAGTGATTGGAAACTCAGAGAGCTTCCTGATTGCAGATTCATAAAACTCAATCCTACTGTTGCAAAGCAACAGGAAGAAGAATGGGAATCCTTGGAAAAGAAGATAAATGATCTTCTTTTTGGAGGAAGGAACGGAACTGGTATGAAAAATTCGTCAAAGTCTAATGTCATAAACAATCCGGCCACGTCAACGAGTTCCAGTAAAGTAACTCTGAAAACTCTGAATGGGATGTCCTCAAGGATGCCAATGCCAGAAGAGACTCGAGAAGCTTTAATGAAGGCCCTTCAGAAACTTTTCAAAAGCATCAAGGTTTGCAGGTGAGATCATTTTATTACATCAAGTCCTTATTTCCAAATAGTAGTTATATGTGGTCATATTTTTGATTGAAGATATTTATCATGTTTTGTATCCTAAAGTGCACAGAAGCTAATTATAGGTAAACAGTTATTTTGCATGTGATTTGATTAATGTTTGACGATTTTTTCACACGCAATAAGTGTTGCTGTGACTTTTTCATCCATGGCCTTTTCTGGCCCTGGTTCGTTAAATTGAGACATGATATAGTGAGTGGAAGACTTGGGGAGATGGGTGGTCACGTAAATTAGTTCTCTGCTTGCACTTAGCATGGGATACTAGTAGGATTACATTTTTGCATTAGCTGGGCTGGTGCAATTGACATGGTTTAACAAAATCTCAATGGACCATTACCATATTTAAACTTTTTTATTGTTATTTTTATGTTATTTAGATTCTCAACAGAAAGATAAAGGAACTAGTTTAAATTTTCTTATTTAATCAAATTTATTCAAGCTAATATGCCCCTTAATCTAGCAAACCTAACTTCATCCTCATAGTGTTAGGGTTTTCCTGTGGAAATTTAGTTTGATTGTCAACGGATGAAATTTTACTTGATGCTATGTATGCCAGTTTTCAGCAAATTTGCCAGCGTTTGAGGGACTTGGCAGTTTCTGAGTCCGCCCGTTCGAGGGGATCTGCCAAAGAGGCAGTTGCTGCAGCAAACAGCATTGGCGCTTTTCCTGATGAGCTTCAGGCTATTATTAGTCAATTTGCATTTAATATTCATGGCGTTTATGTTTCAAAATCATCACCAGATCATCCACAATACGATCCATTCAGGTTAGACCTGCCTTCATTTATTTGGATCTAGAACATTGATATTTTTCTTTTACCGACTTATCTTTATAAGAAAGGATCATCTTTTTATATTTTTCATTATTGATGTGGTTCTTTCCCTTCCAGGAAGGTTGTCATTGATCTTCTTATTGCTGAAGGACCAAATGCAAAGCTTAAAAAGGCTCCCATAGTTGAGGCTGCTAAGATGGAACTTGAAAGGGATATACCTCATATTGAATATCAGAAGTCTAGCCTTTATAGCACGGACACTTCAATTAGGGTAGCGTGTCCTTGTCCGACACGTGTCGGGCACGAGTCGATACTGACACTTCTCGGACGCTCTACCGTAATCATTTTTCTTTTTATATTAGAAATATTATATATTGTTAATTCAAAATTATTAGCAAGTTACAAATAGGTACCCACGTTTAAAAGATTTCAACAAGAAAAATTAATAGCAAGTATAAAACTAAATTTATATTATATAAATGAAGAATTTTTAAGAATTTAATCAACGTGTCGATGACGTGTCGTGTCTGTACTTTTTTTAAAAATCGCGTGTCGACGTATTCGACACGTATCGTGTCGGACACATGTATCCGTGTCGGTGCATCATAGGGTCTAGCTTACAATTACTTATGATGAAATTGTATTAGGTGTTGAGATCAAATACTCTCTCCCTGACCCTTTTGAGGCGAATTTAATATTTCCTGAAAAACTCATAATTATCTTTTGATTAATTTTTGAGGCCTTTCAAAAGCAAAAACAAGATTGAGATTGTCACAGGAGATGATTGGGGATTACCACTCTCATTGTGTGGTCGGGTGGGAGGGATGGAGGGTGGCCCCCTAATGATCTTGCCTTTAATCTAGCATCTATATTACTTGCTTATCATGACAGCTTCCAATGTTTTTCCTTCCTATCTTAAGCATTGCGCAACCTATGTCACCCACTTCTTTTAAATGAGCAGTAAGGACTTAATCTAGCATTATGCTCACAGTAGAAAGCTATATAATGGAATTATGAAGCAGAGAAATATGTATAGTGAATATACTTCTGAGAGCTGGTGAGGTAATGTGAGGGAAGATATATTATTCTCCTTAGAAATTTCCCCATGCATAAGCTCTTTGAATTCCCTCAATAATGAAGAGTACTCTTAGTAACCACCCATCAGATTTTCTGATTCTCACGTGAATGTCTCAAGTCAGACCTCCTTGTGGGAAATTATATACATATGGTTCCTAAGAATACTGTCCTACAGTTTCTTGTCAGTTTCCTGAGCAGAACATTTGTTATGAGAACGGAGATATTTAACTGGTCATGTTCCCTTCACTGTCCTTGGTATGTTCCAGCACTTAAGAAAAATATTTGATTAACCTGCTGAGCCTCTTGTCCTTTTCCCTGTTATCAATGGTGGAAGCTTCAATGACTTATTTGTGAATAAATTGCTTGCTAATTTAGGTTTATGTACTCCCTAGTGATCTGCAGGTTTTACAAGAACTATGTGTATCACAAGGTTCTGCATGGGTCGTTAAAAGTGGTGATGGAAATCCACGAAAGTAAAGTTCACGCAACCAAATCCTATGTTAGTCTATGAGGTATGAATAAGCATAAACTATGAATTACGGAAATAGAAGAGTGAAAAAGTAGACACCTCACCACAAGACTTGATGGAATTCGCTAAATTGCATGAAGTTCTCGAGCTTCTTGTGTTCAAGAAAGAAAATCTCTGCTTATTTTGTTTACATAAGAGCATTGTGATCTGTTGTGGTTTGTCCCAATTTGCCCTGGAGTGCCTTGGCGCTCGACTTATTCTGATATCTGAGTTGTGCATTTTGAAAAAAATTATTAACATCATTCGTTGAAGTTATAATTCAGTGCATGTCTTGTGCAAAAATCAGTTTAAATCACCCTTGAATATTTGCCCAATCGATCCTCGTCACATATTGGAATTTGAAAAGTTAATAGGTCTATCTAATGTACATGCCGATGAACATAGACACAGACTTAAGGAATGTGTGATTACATGTCCATATTGTGTATAAACAACAATTAAGATGGCTGTGGTACAAAAGTCGTCTGTTGAAGATGGCAGGCAACCTGTTTCTTTGGTAGCAGCAAGGGATGTGTTCTTGAGATCCCGTGTAGCTCTTTGAACATTCAACCTTCCAATGGAGGTAGGATGATTTAAAATATGCAAAGGATACCAAATACATTGAGGATGAGTGTTCTGTAATAAGACACATTAAACCCTTGTTTGAGTCCCATTTTTCACATAAATGAATTTTGTAATATTGATTTTTTTGGAGAATGTTTGATTAAAGATAGGAGAAAAACTTTGAGTTTATGTGCAAATTTATTGGGAGAACATGTGATAAAAAATGAATTTTTGAATAATGGGGCTCGGGCTAATATATATGATCAGTAAATTTTATTAAATATTTATGATTTCATGCTGGTACATTATATCCATGGCTTTTTTTTCTTTCCTTCGTGTGTGGGGACTGGTTGACGTTAGCATCAAGTCCACAAGATATGAGCAGTTTTACTTCTCAAATTGGCCATATTATTTTGTAGATCAATTAAATACAAGTTTTTCATCCAAGGGGCTCTATACTGTGCATTTACCAAGTTGCATATTGGATTGGGGTTTACTACTTGCTACAGATAAATTTTTTTATTTGCTACAAAACTGAGATGTCTGTTGCTGTTTGTTTGTGGAACTAGGTAATTGTTTGGCCTTATAGTCAGTACCCGTGGTTCATCCAAATAATTCTTATTTGATATTTGATGAAAATGGAAAAATTATAATGGCTTGCGAGTGTATTGATTCTCTTAAATGAATTAAAGAACTCGAGTCTTACAGCTTGTGGTATTCAATTTACATATGTGCACCTGACCCATGTACCCAAGTCGAAGTGATGTAGTAGACACCTCGTACTATCAAAACTTTCTTACAACATATGCCTTTGCAAAATTATACCTCGTGTGTGGAATCTTTTTGCAGGTGCTAAACCATTATCATACTTCTCTGCCAATTTATTTGTTCACTAACCGGAATACTATTTGGCCGGATCCAGATCAGATCACCGGAGAATGATAGAAAGGCAGACAAAGAGAGAGACAATAGGTCTCGAAATAAAACTTCATTTGCATACATGGTAATTTGTTGTGCAGGTAAATTAGTCTCTAAACCAAGTACTAACGGTTCATTTTCTCACTGGCTATTGGTTGGCTAGGCATTACAGGACTCTTGTTAGATCTTGATTGTACATGTTCATTGCTTCTAACAGCCTCTCGGAAATTAATATATAGGGTGTTAACATTGAAATGTTATGAATTGTGCGCTCCAAGTATCGAGTTGTTAAAGGGCCCGTTTGACTGGGATGTGAAAAGTCAAAAGTTGCACACTTTAGTGGGTGTTTGGCCCCCATTTTTTAGGAATAATTAGTTTTTGAATAGTGATTGATGGGAGAATGTGTGGTGGAAAAGTTTTAGATTTGTGTGTAATATTATTTTATTTCAAAAATGTGTGGTGAAAAATGAGTACCGTAGAAAAATGAATGAGAAAAAATGAGAAAGAATAAGGGTCAAACATGGGCTTAATTGGATATGTTTGGTAATTTTTGAAAGTATTTTGTCTGGTAGAAGAGCTTTTAGAGAAAAACCAATTCAAAATTGACTTATTCAAGAAGTTTTTCTACAAGAAGCAAAAGTTTTGCACAACAGGTCACAAGTATAAATTCAATTATTCCACTTAAATTATTACATCACCAATATCTATTATTATAATGATAAATAGTATTACTCATTCAGTTAATTGAGTTGAGCGAATATTAATTTGTTTGAGTCAATGTGATTTTTACAATACAATGAAATTAATTGTTAACTACGATTTTAGATTTTTAACGTTCTTCTAAATTTTTCCAAAGTAGTTGATGGTTTTGTTCGAACAACTTGACAAATACTCAAATTGAACATGGTGAAAATCCATCAACTTATAAAGGATGGCAATATCTCCCGATTCCGTTTGGGGATTTTCGGGTAGTGAGGTAAGAATGAAGATTAAAATAGTATTTATTGCAATATTTCTTTATCTCGTTAATTCTTAAAATTATTTTTAAATATATAAAAGATAAGAGTCCGAGTGAGTACGGGGTGGGCAACATGTTATCAATTCCTACCTCAATTTTATACGGGACGAGAAGGAATATGACATATATTTATCTACTAAATAATGCGATCTAACATTAGTGTTGCTAGAGCACTAGTTTAAATGGTTACATTTTATAGATTCAATTAAACAAGTTATGTGACTTTACATTTAAATAAATTTACTATTTAATATCATATAATTGTCATCTAAATTTGTATTTAACGTAAACGATGATGAATATTATTCTTTGGGCATGTGCCCATAAAGAGCTTTATATTTAAAGAGGGTCATTTTTCACATTGACATTTAAAAGTTAGCATTTTCTAATAATCACATGAAACTAGAGGATCTTCTTTTCGTGTTTCAGTTTTTAGCTTTAAGTTTTGAATTTATTTTATATTTTATGTTTTGAGTGTACATTTTGAGATTGTTGAAAATACGTTCTTTATGTCATTTTGAAAATTATTTTAAAAAATGAATTTTGGTTTGATTTTAATTAAAAACAGCCAAAACGATTTTTATAACGTTTTTTCGTTTTCTAAGTAAATTTTAAATTCATTTTTGGAAATTCTTAAATAAACGTATTTTCAATGTTTTTCAAAAATTGAATATTGAAAATGGTCAGCAAAGAGAACATGCCTCAGCTTTCCCCTTTCGCTGCTACACTCGATTATAAACCCTAACGAATTTGCACTCTGTATTTCTTTCCAAAACCCTAGATAGTACAAGGCCAAAATGTCGTCTTCCATCGCCCTCCGCCATGCCCGTCACCTCTGCACCACCACCGCAGCCGCTGCCACTGCTACCGCAGCCAAACTGTCCGGGCCCTTGTCCATTTCCCAAACCAAAAGCAAACTAAGACACGAATACGACCCAGACATGGCCCTTCAAATCTACTCCTCCTTTACTTCCTCCAATAACCAATCCTCCTCAACCTCGTCTGTTCGCTACGCCCAGGAGTTCACCGTCCGTCGTCTTGCCAAATCCCACCGCTTCTCCGACATTGAATCATTTCTTGAGTCCCACAAAACGCTTCCCCAAATTACTGAAGAAGCCTTCCTTGCCTCCCTCATTCGGTCCTATGGTGTTGCGGGTATGTTCGAGAATGCCCTCAAAACGTTCGATGAAATGAATTCTTTGGGCACCCCTCGATCATCACTCTCCTTCAATGCTCTCCTTACTGCTTGTGTACACTCCAAACTGTTTGATCGTGTGCCCACTTATTTTAGTGAGATTCCGGTAAAATACGGGTTTTCTCCTGATAAATTCTCGTTCGGTATATTGATTAAAGCATATTGCGAGATGGGGTCGCCTGAAATGGCAATAGAGAAGTTGAGTGAGATGGAGGAGAAGGGGATTGAGGTTACTCCAGTTACTTTTACCACAATTTTACACGGGTTGTACAAGAAGGGAAGGAGTGAGGAGGCCGAGAGGTTTTGGGATGAGAGAGTAACAAAAAAGGGTTGTGTTCCTGATGTTGGGGCATATAATGTGAGGCTTATGCATATTCATGGCGATGAGGTAGAGGGGGTTACGAGGTTAATTGACGAAATGAGTAATGCTGGGATAAAACCCGATGCTATTAGTGATAACTACTTGATGACGTGCTATCGTAAAAATGGTATGATGGATGAAGCAAAGAAGGTATATGATGAGTTGGGGTCTAAAGGCTGTAATCCAAATACGACTACTTTCAGAACGTTGGTGTTTTATTCGTGCGAGCAAGGACGATATGTAACAGGGTATAAGGTGTTTAAAGAGAGTGTGAAGTTGCACAAGATTCCGGATTTTAATACTTTGAAGTATTTGGCAGAAGGGC
This sequence comes from Fraxinus sp. D2006-0159, assembly GCA_903798375.1. NCBI lineage: Eukaryota > Viridiplantae > Streptophyta > Magnoliopsida > Lamiales > Oleaceae > Fraxinus > Fraxinus sp. D2006-0159. The sequence continues at coordinate 13,684 of CAIGRQ010304244.1, forward strand.
TGGCCAAGAATGGACATACAGACGAGGTGAAAGCAATGATTCGAACTATGAATAAGAAGTTTCCTCCTAATTTGCTGAAGGCTTGGGGGAAGCTTGTGGAGGATCTGGGCTTGGCTCCTATTGACACTAACAAGGTCGATTCTGGTGAGTCAGAAATGGCCAGTACCTGAGTTTTTGTGTCTTGAATTGGTAGACTATTGTACACTTTTGAGCAAGTTAGATTGGATTTTTGGGTAGTCATAATACTTCAAGATAATGTTTTCTAAGTGCTGTTGCTTACGGCTATATGTGGAGCTCATCAAGATTTATAATGCATCTCGTGATATTTAGAACATCAAAAGCATATGTACTTTCATTTTTATGTTAATGTTGATCTCATCTTTCGTTTTAAGCATATCTACTTTCATCTTTTTCTTTTTCTTTTACTCTTGATTATTTTTATTTTCTGAATTGTTTAGATCCCATTCGAGGATAAACACGTGTGCACAAGTTCTATTTTCCCATATAGTTTTACTAGTATATTCCTTATTGCCTACGTCATCCCCACTTGATTAAGCAGCATCCACCAATTTGGAACTAATAGTGAGAGCCATATGTCGACCCCAATCCATAACTGGTGCTTCGGTTTGCTGTTGTTTGTCTGTCTCCATACCTAGTTAGTGCCTACCTGGCCTTATGGACATAGATTTATGCCAACAATCTTGAACGATGATTCTAGGAAAGCCACAAACCGCTTGCCGAAGCGGATTTCAGAATTTTTTTAATTTCATGACTACATAAATTGTTTACACTGATTTTTGGAAGTGTTTTGATTGAGCGATTTTTAGACACACTTCTTTCACATAAATGACATAGTCGAGCATTCCAAGATACAAGCAATCAATTTAATAAATTAAGGATGACATTTTTTTTCTTGGAGGTTTAAATGCATTCAACTACATAGGGCATTTTAGTTATAGTTAGTCGATTACTATTATTTCTATCACAGATTCATGCTTGAATGAGTTGAAATAGAGTCTCTATATAGAATAGATATTTCACCCTCCTCTCTACTATAGAATATGTTCTTGTAAGGTTTAAATGATACATCAAATATAAGTTTTCGTATCTCAACCTCTCATATTTTGTTCTTTAAATTTGAATTTCGTCTTTATTTTGTTCATTATGCTTCCATGTATATTCTAAATTTTCTGTCTAAATAAAATTGTCACGAGTTGTATTATCTAATCATACCTTCGTGTATATTTCCAAAATATATGCATTATTATAAAAGAAACTATTATCATAAACCATTGTTATAGACAACACTTCCATAATGGAAAACATCAGCAAACAAAATCATTTGAGTTTCATGAAGTGCTTTACCCAACAGAATAACAACTTAACACAATCTAGATAGTGTTTTACCCAACAACATAATATATTTGACGATGTGACTTATCTACTGCTCCTTTGAGTGGGCTATATAACGTCAGACATAATAATGATTATTCTGTAAACAGGTTTCAGTGGACAATTAACATGGAAGAAACAAGAGAAAAATCAAGAAACAAGAACAATTCTTTATTAATCAAGTAATGATCGAAAAATAACACACAAGCCGAGTTAAATAGCTAAAAAAATAGTAATTATTGGAATTTTACAAAAAATAGTAATTATCGAAATTTTACCAAAAATAGCAAAATCTCAATATTTGTACCAAAAGGAAATACGAAATAAAAGAAATAATATCCCGAAAATTTAGCTCAATTCGGGTTCGTTATCTATTCTAAAAAGGCAATCAAAATATTACCAAAAAAAAAAAAAACTAATAATGAGGATTTGGAAGGGAAAACAGCGGATTTTGCCCTCGAAATTGATGCACACCGAGTAAAGTTGGGTGACCACTACGTACTCTTCAAAAATACTCGGATTGGGGGTCATGGGCGCGATTTGATAACCGTAGCCAAAGTTATGGTCAAAATACTAAAACGTGTCTAAAAACGGCCCCAATTAAGAAATGTCGTCGATTACTTGCCATTCTTACGCTGATCCGCTCGTTCATGGTACTTTAGCGCCATCAATGAGCTATCTCACAGTTCGGCTTCGTCTGACTCGGACGCTCCTACATCACTAAATTGGATGAAGAGACCTCTGAATCCTTACTAGTTCTTTTGCCACATCGATGATGTACGGCCTATCTACTCCTCTTTCAACAGTACATCTCAAAGC
>CAIGRQ010304272.1:0-10030 GCA_903798375.1 Fraxinus sp. D2006-0159
AATTGAAAATATAGCCGTTATTGTTGACTTTTATTAGACGGGTGGAGCCCAATAACGGCCATATTTTCAATTTTAATTGGATTTTAAGCCGTACCAAACATGCTCTAAGTGTTATATTTACTTGGGAACGGAAACAACTTTTTGATTTCCTGGCGAATTGTGTGAAGCTGCAGCTCTTTTCTGGAATATTTATGTGCTTGTCACTTATTTTTGTCTCTATCATAAATTATGTTTCTCCATGCTAAGATATCATAAAATGTGATTCATGTCCCTCCAACTCTCTCCTAATGCCATTTTTTTTTTAATGAAAAGCGTTAGAATGAAAATGCATATGCATTTTTTCTCTTTGTCATAATACATTGCAAACTTAGGTGAATTACTTGACTAAAGATTTCTTGGATTGTTTTAGAACTAAGCTTGACTTTTCACTTTTTCCCCTGCATATGATTTTTTTTTTTTTGCCCCATTACGAGATATAATTCATAATGAATGTTACTTAACATGTACTAATTAATTTGGAAGTATGGTAATTTACACGTGTAATTCTCTTCTCGTTTAAGTGTCCTGCCCGTCTTTGTGTGTTGTCTCCTGTTTGATTTTTTTACTTGTTTGCTCTTGTAGAATACATATGGCACCTTTCAGCGATGAATATTTATACATTGAAATTTCTAGTAAGGTATGCACTTATTCTTTGTTGACCATTTTGTATTTTCTTCTAATATTTTTTGGGAAGACTACTTATAACACCCTGAGCCCTGAGTACTAACCTTTAATTTTGAATTTAGGGCCAAATTATACATACCTGAAAGTTTATGGACCTAAGTGAAAGACTGGCCGGGTTCCTGATCTTTGGCCAGTCTTTCACTTAGGTCCCTAAACTTTTGGGTACGTATAAGTTGGCCCTAAATTCAAAGTTAACGGCTAGTACTCGGGGCACGGGGTGTTATGATCAGTAGGGAGGGGATACTATAAGTTGCTTTTGTTTATGTTCATCCATCATGAGATCATGAGATTTCTTCTTCTCCCAGTTTTTGCTCTTTCATATTGCTTTTCTGTTGAAATGGGGATCTAAACAATTTTTTTCGCATTTCGATTCAGGCTTTGTTTTGGCAACAACAGAATTTCTACGGTGTTAATTTGACACCATTACATGATACCGCATTGCAAGGATACTTTTCGCAGGTCCATCTCATATACATCTCAAGTTTATTTGTAATTTTGTGACTCGTTGCACAGCTCCTGTTATCAAATTTCTAAACTATTGCTTATACGTCTGTCTTTCATGAAGTGTCATAATAAAAAATCTACACATGAATACTTGTTAAGTTTCTACATTATGACCTAATCTCAGTGATTCTTGGTTATATTATTATATTTGCACTTGTACATTGGGATTCTGAAAAACCTAAGCATACTAAATTTCCCACAATATTTATCCTGTGTACTGGTTTTGCCAACCCGATTGTTAATCTTCTGTCAACACCCTACTCCACCCTGTTCCTCATCTCCCGCAACCACACACTCGAAACTCTTCCCTCACCCTAAATCCCCAAAAGAACCATTGAAATGTACGTCAGTCAGTGGTTAATCAGCTGCGTGATTTTTGCCCTCTCATGATCAATTTCATCTTTTCTATACCTTGCAGCCAGTGGTGGATGCTTTTGATCCTAGTTTATTGGTGGCTCCTGCAATGTCCCACACGATCGACTTTACTTCTACAGAGGTAAATTTGGTAATTTCAATAATATATTCTTGTACTTGTTCATGCAGCTTAGGTCCATGCACTATCTTCCCATCATATGTAACTCTATTGCTGTTAGTTCACGTTGAAAAATTGCTTCAGTTTCATTACTTAAATTATTACAGAAATAATAGAATTATTTTCCTCGCATTTAGGATTCTTTATCAACTATTTGCAGCGTTTTAAGCAAGAACAATTCCAGGAACCAATATACATTTAGGAGCTGTCTGGGAGCAATAGAAAGCAGAATTCCAACCATTAAATAAGCAAAATTTCAGCCGTTGCAGCAAACTATGAGAGATGATGGGCCCCACTTTTGAAAATATAACGGTCAAAAAAGGAGTTTTTGGCTACTTTTAAGTGCTCCCAGACAGGGGCTTAGTTTCCGGTGGTAAAAGTGAAGAACGAGTGCCTACTGCCTGGAGTAGTAGTTCCAGGTTTATGGAACTCTCGTGTCTAAAGCAAATTCATCTGTTGAGGAAGAGGGAGATGTGTTGTATCCTATGTTGCATGGGCACTTCAACTAGGGTGGAGTGTTCGTGTTCGACATGTGTCGTATCATTGGATACGGCAGTTTACCATGGTCATTTTTCTTTCTTTATATAAAAAATTATATATTTTTAACTTAAAATTATTATTAAATAACAAATTGATGCTCTTATTTAAAAGATTTCAACAAAAAGATTAATAAAAAGTATAAATCTAATTTATGCTATATAAATGAAGAATTTTAAAGTTAAATCAATGTGTTGGCAACGTATTGTATCAATACTTCCTTGAAAAACTGCGTGTCAGATACACGTGTCCATATTGGTGTATCATAGGCTGTATCTAGTGAATATGAAGCAAGTGATTTTCCTAAACCACTTGTTTATGAAAAGAATGCCAAACTGTGCATCCCACCATGATTTATAGGTTAAACAAGCTTGTGGTTGTTTGCTGTGTGCATGGACGTTTCATGTTCGTGAACATGGGGGCTTGTACACTGCAGAGATCTGAAGATTCCAGAGCTAACTTCTTTTCTTAATTGATTTTTAAAAAATTTATGTCAGGAGTTTAATCTGAAATTTTATATAAAATTGATAAGTTCCTTTTTACCTGAAGAGAACGATACAGTCGTTAAAACAACTTATAGTTCAGTTTTGAGCATCTGTTCTTACATCCATGCATAACTAACAGCCTTAATATTTTCAAAAAAATTGCTTGACAGGAAGAAGAATTGTTTGACATTGACATCCCGTTGAATTTTATAGCTTCTGTGGGCACCAGAGTCCATGGGTTGGCTTGTTGGTTTGACGTGGTGTTCAACGGGAGGTAATAGTTTGATGCTATGTGAGTTGTGTTTGTCACCATTTTTCTTCTCAAGTTGTGTCTACTAATGTTTCCTACCTACATCAAATTTCTTCACCACAGCACTGTACAAAGATGGCTTACTACTGCTCCAGGTGCGCCTACTACACACTGGTACCAGCTGCGCTGTGTCTTGTCCCAACCAATTTATGTGATGACTGGACAAGAGATAACTGGTCAACTCCGTATGGTATCCCATAAAGCTCAGAGTTATACACTTTACCTAACATTATCAGGTTAGTTTTATTAGTTCTCACACAAGTTGTGCAGCAAATCTTTGTTCCTGTAGTTCCTTTCCTTTTGATTTATTATTTTGTTTCGTCAATCCACTAATTGGACATTTATCCAAATAGCTAAAAATTGGGGCCCTGGTACTGAAAAAGGAGGAATCCTCCAGACTTCATCTGGCAAGTTCGATCTCAAAGAGCCCTACTTCCGGATGTCTCAAGCCTCTCCGTTGGCCCAAGATCAACAACCCAAATCAACTAATGCAAACACAGGTACTGGACCATGTGGGATGATTTGATTCGAGTTTCAATATTTTCTTTTGGAAGAAATATAGTATGCCAGAGTGAGGTTTCATTGTTTACCAGGCGTTATAGTCTTTAATTGGTTGATTAGTTCTAGAATAATTTATTTGAGCAACTCATTTTCCATACAGAATTAAATGGTCCCACAACACATTCAATTTCAGTATTATTTAGATCTATGATAATGACTCCCAAGTTAAAGCCAAAACATTTCTTCATTACTTGTTTGAACATATGATGTCAGATTGTAACATTATTTGTCCCTGTTTGGCCTCCATTTCTTAAAACTCATTTTTAACCACACATTTCATCTTCTATCAAAATTTACTAAATATTTAATTTTCAAATGGGCATGAATTGAATAATTCTGTCCTCGAACAAGTGTCGCCTGTCAAACTATATTTTGTACAACATTTCCAACATTATCTTGTTCGCCCTGCATTTCCAACATTATAGACAGCCTAGAGTTTTAACACTTTCGCAAGACGATTGCACAAGAAAAGTAGGAATTAACTAGTGATTGTTGGTATTAGGTATTTGGTACGAAGGGGAGAATTACCAACTCATAACAATTTATCTCGCTTACTTCTGTTAATTGTAGCTTAATTTTCTTCTACTGCTGCAAGATGAGGATAATTGACATGTATTTGTATTACAGGATATACAGATACTGTCCCAAGATGAAGAGGGGTCATGTTTGATGTAATAAAAACACGATTTATCCGACAATATAATTGTCAAAGATAATTTGAAAGGGAATGCCTGGCAAAGTCGAATATAAAATTGTGTCCATGCTGCAGATCAATAATGGTTTGAATCAAAATCAAATTTGAGTATTTATGTTTTTACCTCATTATCAGGAAAGGAACAAGTGCATGCTAGGTTGGAAAAACACATGCTATATGGGTGCTTAACAATTATACATTTAGAATGTCCCATTTTTAAATAGATGTAATTCCTTATAATTTCCAAGAGGAGACCATGAGAAAAACACTAAATGCCGACAAGAAAAGACCTTTGAAGTTTGATAAAGGAAGTTCACGGGTGTCGGCTTGTCTTTGATTTCACTACTAAAACTACTATATTTTATGTGTTAAGTTTTGTACGAGAAGGCCCCCAACATATTTGTTTATATATACATTGGCATTGAAAGTCATGTTTTACCGAACTTATCGAAATTGTAAAAATCATCCCCCCAAAATTATATATTTATTTTCTTTTAAAGGATATTTCTTTTCTTGGGTGGGAAATGAGTAACCAGCTAGGAGGCTGAAGCATCTTTGTCAAAAAGGGCTGTTTTAAAGTAAGAATCTGCCGTGGTTCAATCAATTAACTCATCACTAGCTAATTCTCAAGTATATAAAGAAGAATACAATCATAGTAAAATGTCATAATTCTTGGCATAATGTCACATGACATTTCATCATTGGATTGTTTTAAACACAGTCAACTTATACATCAAATCATCTGCTGCCACCTCGGATCATGTTACTGCATCTGTTACATTTCTTCTGACGAAATGGAAAAATCCATGACATTAATTTGTTTATGAAGTATGCCCCACCCAAAGGTTATATTTGGGTAAATCGTGCATGTTAAAATATAGAAACAAAACTTGAAACGGGACGAGTTATTAAAGTTAGTTGACCCTGGTAAGGGCATGACCCTTCACCCCTGCCATTAGTACTCTCTCTTTAATCTTTATTATCACCTCTATTGGGTGGCGTATACGGAACCGTTCATTTCACCTCTTGCCTACTTGTTTAACCTATATTAATGAAGAGAGTGAAATAATATGCTCCTAAACACTTATAAAAGTAGTGCAATCATGAAATGATCGGTGAAAAAGTAAATAAAAGTCGTGGATTCAATGAAATGCATAATTACAAATAAAATTTGAATAACTTTTTAGCGAACAAAAGCTTTACCACATAAGCATTAAGAATATTTTTGTTCTGCAATGAAACAACGTTAATCGTATTGATTACGTTTCTTTTTTGATACATATAGTATAGTACTCTTTTCACTTACAATATCATATGTTTATTTCTCGTCCTTTCAATTTGTAATGCTTTATGAGTTTTTAAGAATAATTTAGTGAGCAAATTAATAGTTTGTTATATACTTAAAACACGTAAGGATTTTTCTCTATCAATTTAGTTGTGCTAATCATAGATGTACGATGGTTAAAGAGTTTTAACTAGTGTTAACCAAACTTGTATATGTATTGAATATATTTTCACGTGTAGATAATGTGACGTAAACTTAGTTTGCCTGGCTAAAATGACATCTAGGGTAAGTTTGGCAAGGCTTGTGCTTTTGCATCTACTTTTTGTAAATGAACTTACGGAGAAAACTATTTTAGGCCAACTTTCTCTAAAATCTCTTCAAGTCGGACAAAAACTTTACAGAAAATGAACCAAACATGTCCTAAAACAACTTTTAGTATTAAAAGTAACTTTTAATTTTTCAAAAACTCTTCAAAGTGGGTCCTAGCATTAATAGTTATGAAAATTTGGAGTCCGGATAATATGGGACGATGTTATGCCTTTGTTTGAGACTCATTTTTTTGTAAAATGATTTTTTAATAGTGTTTTTTAGGGAATGTATGGTTAAAAAATAATAAAGTTTTAGGTTTACGCGTAAAGATTTTCATTGAAAGAATATGTAGTTGAAAATAAGTTTGGGAAAAAATAAATTTTTGAATAATAGGTCTCAAACGGGGACTAACAAAAAAGTTGGAATATTATCCAGTCCTCTTAGGAGCTACTCCATAGGAGACATGCTTTTAAAGTATATACACAAAATAAACAAACCTTGTACATCGTATTAAACAAACGTACGTATATTACATCAATGTCCTAACAATCATGCTACATGAATATCAAATTTGATATAAAGCTTGACATAATATCACATGACATTCTATCATTAGACAGTTTAAAATACAGTCAATTTTTTCATCTAATTATCTCCTGCCATATGTAATATGTCAAGCTTTCTATCAAATACTTCTAGTAAAGTAGCTTTATCCATGTCCTAAAGTACAAGCCCAAACCCACGTGCACAATAACAATAGATGACAGCAAACATGCAAGTTTCCAAACGAAATCTAAACTTCAACCGAACAGAATTAGCAGCAAACTTATTACGATTCTCGACGACAATACATTAAGCATCTCTAACTTCAAACTCATTACGATTCTTGACGACAATATCGTACATGTGCATGGACTTGAACTTGCTGAAATTCTTGGGTAGAGAGATGAGATGAACCGTAGACCTCTTATGGAACTGAAGTAGTTCTGGATCATCATAGTATCTCTCCCACCCCAGCGATGATAATATCCTTCCGAGGACAGAATATGATGTAATAACTTCATTAGAGGGGAGATGGACTAGAACTTTCCGGCGAGCATTCGAGCCATGGCTCTCACCGGGGTTTTGGACCTGCCGAAGAACACCATTTTTGAACTCCCAAACACCAGACATTATCAATATTGTTGGGTTTAAGAGAAATGAAGAGAGAATAAGAATCAAGTGAATGGCTGGTCTGTTGCTCAAAGATGAATGGATACTCACACGTATATATAGCGGAGCAATGGAATTTCTTAGTATAAAGTTTGGTAGCAAGCCATATATGATTAATTAATTATTCCCTTTTTGAATAAAAATTTTGCTGGTTCTAAGAATACTATAATACATATTCTTTCTGCATGGCCTACCGAAAAACTTGGGTTGTCTTTTGTATGTTGTTGAACCCTACGACATTGTAATTGTTCCCACATATATAATTCCATATGCCCTTTCCTCTTTTTTGTTGTAATCAGAACCTTCTCTTAATTAAAATCCATGTAACATAGTCATAGTTAATTAAGCATATATTCTAGTTCATTTAAGAAAAGAACAAACCTTGTAAAGACCAAATAAACCTATTTCATTTTTGTATATACCTAGGCAGGCTAGAATATGAGGCTTGCGTCATTTTATTATATATTTCCCATTTAGGAAGTTTATTTAAGTGAGTGACACTACATGAAAAATGAGCATCAATGATCGAAAAATCTATCATTGACGCCTTTTCTAATCGTGTGGTGAGTAAAGCATCAAATTAGAAATCCACCAAAGGAAGATTCAGGGTGTGTTTGAGCAACATTATTAAAACAAAAATTCTTTTTTTTTAGTACTTGTTAGTTGATATATGTTTTTTGTTTAAAAACAAAAAAATGTTTAGGGTGTGTTTGAGCAACATTATTTTGGAAGAATGTATTCTAAAATAGTAGATTGATGGAGAGAATGTGTGGTTGAAAAAAAAGGAAAAGTTATTGATGTGATGAAAAATTTTACTTAAGAATATCTGGTTGAAAACGAGTAGAAAAATAAGAATTAGAATTTTAATGTGATTCAAATAGGGGCTCAATTTATGATGGATAATTAATCCATACATGAATCAAACAATTAAATAATTAAGTGAACTATTTTCCTGTGGAAAATGGCATGCAAACTAAACATGAAATACAAATGAAGAACTCTCTTGCCCCATACTTCATGGATAGGATAAGATGAATCAATTTTAACATTTATTCATCTGCTTTTTTTTTAATTATTATTTACTTTTATAGCTTATAGGCGAGGAAGATAGGGAAGTGTCACTATAGCCCATTCAAGAAAGAAATGGCCTTCTAGACCTTTTTCTAATAGGTATTTTTTTTCCAGTGAAAGAATTCAACACGTGCTGATGATCCTCTTATCCACACAACTCAACACGTGCTGATAATCCTCTTATCTACAACATATTTTTTTTTTTTTGGATTTTCCTATGTATATTTTTTATACAAGAATAAAATTTAGCTAGACAGTACTTAGACATGATTCCATAACTTTGGAGTTTACAATACAATTATTTTCAAGTCAGCTACGTAAAACTATTTTCATCATTTCATTCAGTAATTAACTTTATAAAAATTATTATCAAATATGTTACTGCTTTACGATAAAATTCTTACATCTACATCACATTACAACGTAGGTCTCACTTGGTGTTTTTTTAAGGAGATTAAATTTGATAGCATTTTTGATTGCCTTAATCCAGAAAGAAATGTGTCCTCATTCATAGTCAAATGTAAAATGCTTCAAAAGAGAATGTATGGATATAAAGGACAAGGGATATGAGTCTCCAAAAGTGTATGGACAATTGCCTTTATACCGAGTACTAATTATTATCTTCGATTCTATAGAAAATTTTGTCGTTTGGTTTCTTCCTTACGTTTCGATTTATTTCGAAAAAATTAAATGACTTGATGATATGGACGTTATTAATGCTTATTTTTTGAGTGTGAAACAATAAATTATTTTACAAACACACTATTTGTAGTTATGTACAGTTGTACACAAGGGGAACCAATAGAAATGGACCAGAGTACTCACACCATGTGGGGTCCGTGCATTTTTTATTGTTTTTAAGAGAGAAGCTTGAGGTACAGATTGGAGGTTGACAGAACCCCCACAAATACCTCACAATAGGGAGGGTAAGTGGGATTTTTTGGCTATTTTTTATTACAATGGGTCCCGCATGGGGTCCATTCATTGTGAGTATACGAAAACTATCTGTGAACCAATTTTCTGTACACTTGTCTTTTTCCCTTCTTTAATACGTCCCATAATGAGTTTTCTGGTGCATTTCTGTGACTTGATTTCTGTACAAATGGTAAAAACCTATATTTTAATGGCCCTCCTATTATTACTTCTTTAATCTTGTATGCATTTGCACGCATGTTTCGCCTAGCTAAAAAAAATCTACTTTTAAGTTCATTAATAAGTAAATAAGTTTAACAACAAAGATGCTAAATTCAATGCACACAAAAAAGGAATAAAGTTAGACCCCCAAATCTTATCTTATTTTAAAGTTTGTTAATGATGCATTAATCTTGCCATTATCCAAGGATTAAGAAATTAATGTTATCGAGAAAACATATTCTCATTATTCTTAATTTGTTTTTCAGACGGAACTGATTCTTCAGTCCAAAGTTCATGGCTTTATTCCCGGATTCCAAGAAATTCATTCGAGTAATGCTATTCATCCCCACTGAGATTATAAACACGATCTATGTGACGTTAATGTGACATTAAATGATATGTGAAATTAAATAAGTAATTTAATTTCACCTTTTTTTTAACCTATCACTTAAAGTCATCTAAACTGTGTTTGCATCCCCACTGAGAATGAATAATATTACTCAATTCATTAAGGCTATGTTTGATAGCCACTTTTTTCCATGGAACTTGAAAAGGGAATTCCATTTTCTTGGTTTAGCTTATTTGATTACCACAATTTTCTAGGCAAAACTTTTTTCCCCACCCCTATTTTCCTCAAAATTGATGATGAAAAGCTTTTCTAGGTGCTGTTGCC
>CAIGRQ010304276.1:0-10232 GCA_903798375.1 Fraxinus sp. D2006-0159
TGTGGGTGTTAGGTGTTCAAGGCATTAAGATCATTAATAGTAGAAATGTGGTATTTAATGAGTCTGAAATGCCATGTTTGAAAAACAAAATTGATAATCATAAAGAGCAAACCAAAGATAGTACTTTACAGTTTGAGGTGAAGTTCGATAGACTTGGTCATGGTCAATCAAAAAATGTTGAATCTAATGTTGAACAATCTGATGAAAATATTGTTAACACGGAGGTGAAGTAGAAGTACCTCAAGTTGAGGATGAGACTAATATTGGGCAATGATGTAGGGTAATATTCATGTCCTATGCATTGTAGCAACTAGAGAGAGTGAAGGGTTTTAAGAACCAAGGTGAAGATTGTGGGACATGGTTCTTAAAGAATGCGCTTTTGTAAGTGATAATACGTTTTCTATTTTGGTATTGTCCATTTGGAAGGCTGTGATTGGCCCATTTTATGTAACCTGGATCTGTGTTAGTTTTGGGACTTCTTGGACTATTGGATCTCATCAAGGGCTGAGGATTTGGGCTTAAATAAACCCTTTAGTCGCTGAAGTGTCACTTTTCTGCGAGAATTCTTTCTTTAACCTGGTTTTCTCTCTTTTGGCTCCATTGGTGAGGTGATTTCCTGCTACGTTCAAGAGTTTCATTCTATTATTGAGAAATAATTTGTCAGCCTTCTTTGTATTAAGTGTTCATCTGAGCCTTGTGCTTTAGGGTTGATTATTTGTCGATTGTTCAGTGTTTTAGGTTGTATTTAGTTAATAAATACAAATCGTAAATCTGTAATTGTTCAAGACAATGAGGTTTTTTCTCTGATTTGTATAGAATATGTTGATGTTGTTGGGAGATCCGTGTGGATCGATGATCTTGTAGGTGTTTAGTCTGAGTCTTGGTGGAAAAACTCTTGTTAATCTCTCTCTTGGACGGTTCTTCCCATAGTGATGGGCTCGAGTTATCTCTGAGCCCCCCAGATTAGGCTTGGCCGAACTAGGTGAACGATTTCTTGAGTTCTTTAGTTTCTGTAATTTTCAATTTCTTTACTGTTGAATCGGTTTTGTGACATTCTTGGGTGATTAGAACCCAGCAGTATAAGTTACTTCTACACTCTTTATAATTATATACTTTGTCCATGTATGTGTCAATTCTAGTATTTTGCATGTTTTGAATGTTTCAACTATAGATCAACTTGTTGATGCCTGTTCCAGATCACTTTCTTATGCTGACCTCCATCCCCTTTGAACCATGATTGGTGTTTCCAACGAACCACTATGTTGAGATGCATGTTACAGATAATCTCAATTCGCTCCTTGTTTACATAATCGATGAATATAGCTTCGTATAGATATTCACAACTTCTAACTATCTCCCACAACTCTAGTTGATATATGGTATTTGCACACTCCTAAAATACATATAATTCAATCAAGTGAATTAAGAGTTTGTTAGGTTAAACATTTGCATTAAGGTCGTCAAGGTCCGACATTGATGACGATGACATGTTTGCGGGAGATGTCTTCACAATGCAATAATTTAACATGATAGGATGTACACTTGCCAAACTTGATGACGACGACTTTCCAGTGATTATTTCTCCCATCACTCGTTAATAATGAGATGAGTCCAACTAGTAAAAAATGTTGGGCTTTGCATTATACTCACAATTGCTTGTTGTTCTCCACTCTATATGAAGTAGAGAAATTTCTTAAGGACGATCCATATGTAGAAGCTAAAGACGACATGCTCAAGGGAGATTTTATCTTTGTTCAACTCGAGGAATCAACAACTAAAAAAGAATAATATGTAGAGACCGAGAAATTTAATCATGACGGAGCCAAATGAATTAGTGACATTCAATGATGATGGAATTAACATGAAATCCTCCAACTTTTTTTATTTTACAATATCAATGCCTGTACCGTCAAAATAAATTCAGGAAATAAAAAAACATTTTGGGCTCGTTCAACCTAGACAACATGAATGCAAGTCCTGAACTTAACATGAATTATTAGACTCGTGATGAAAATATCCACCTGACTTAATATTAGAAATTGTATAGGAGCCATGGTCAAAGTTAGTGGCGAGAATTTTGATCACTATTGTGGTACTATATCTTATGTCGGCATGTGCAAACCTATGCTTTCTGTCAGCTAGCCTTTCTATTCGAAATGAATTATGCCCCAAGTACAGGTGTGATTTTCACAGGGCCATTACAGGCCACTCAGTGGCAGACCCGGGCCCCACCTCTGCATTAAAAAAAAAACTGTGGCCCCACCCCTCATGTGTGTTACCTGACAAGTGTATGTAAAAACAACCCTGTACTTCTATCATTGTTCATTTGAAATACATGCGGATATGAATACTAAACCTTTCGAAAGTTACATCACAAGCAGTAAGTGAAGAATACGTGGAATGATGAATAAAATGTGAAAATATAACAAATTCAGTTAAAACTCCCTAATTAACGATCGCCATGTGTCGGTAAAAAGATATGAATATTTTGATTTACTCTCTTTCAAATAGCCAATTTCTCTCCCACTCTTATTTTCAGCAAATTTCTTTGAGTTTAGGGAGAGAAAACCTTGGGTCGGTGAAAGGAATTTTTAAATTTCGATTTAAGGTTAGCAAAAAGCATTTGAGTATGGTAATAGATATTTTTCTAGATGTTTATGTCAATCTAGCGTAGCATAGTCTGTGAGGGCCAATCGAGCAACCAGCTGGCTTAGTACTTATTCAATTCTTATTTGCTATATTATGCTCACTTTAGCCAATATTAGTTCGAATTTTATTTTAATTAACGTTAACAACTACCGTTAATCAAATTCATAAACAAAAATCAACAGTCCATTAATTTTTTTTTAATTATTATTGTTTCATAATTTTGTGACCAAAGAAAATATAATTTATCATGTAAAAAATATTTTTTAATTAATTAAGAAAATAAATCTTAACTGTCATGTTTTACGATTAGAATTTCAGAAATTTCTCATTCGACATGAGATGGTGGTTATTAAAGAATAATTGATTTTTCTCTCGCTCATCCTATTTATTCCCTAAAATATATGTTTGTAATTGTTCTCTCACATTTTGGGAACTGTCAAATGTCAATAACTTTATAAAATGTAGAGAGTTCTCATATTTGTTATGAAATCTCATTATAGACAAATGGGGTATCAAGATAAATACGTTTTAAATGTAGATAACAACATTTAAAATGTTGAGAACGTCATTTTAACGTAGCTCCTCATGGAAACTACTTCATCTCGAAACTCGTGACAAAGAGAAAAATAATTGCTTAATTTTTCATTAGGAGTATAATAGATAATTTAGTACTAAAATTGGTCATTTTTACAAGAGTGATCAAAACTAGACAATTTTTAATTCACAAACATGAAATTAGACATTTTTGTAAATTCTCCATTTTCTATTTGATTCCAGTTGCAACTTTTCAATATTTTTGCCTCCATAGTAGTGATCCCCTTACCATGTGACAAAAAGAATGTTCATTCATTCATAGCGGAAGAAGTTGAGTCACATGTTATGTACTTTGCCTATAGTTTTTGGACAAGGACACTGTCTAGAGAATATCATTTTCTAAATCCCTAAGGTTCGTTGAACACTGCTTCATCGTCAAGGCTAACTTTCTTTCTTGCACTTACTTTATGCTTTGCTGGGCTGTGAACCATCTAAAAGGATGTTGACGAAGGTGCTGAGAGCCTCGCTACCTAGCGAGGAGATTCACGAAAAATACGAACTGTCTTTTCAAAGTGGCAGTTACTTAGAATCCCTCTCTGCTCCTATCATCTCACTATAAAAAAGGATATAAAAAAAAAAAAAAAAGTGTCCAGGGACCAATTAAATTGGTTGCTAAAGAGTATGTTTGGGTTGGTAAAGATCTTCAGCGACCAAATAACTGCGGTCGCTAATTCATGTTGGTCTTCAGCGACCAAAATCACTAATCATGTAACATCCAACGATCGGTCACAAAAGAGTTCGATTTTGGTGCCTAATAAAAGGGAAAAAAACTGATTGATTAACTGTTGAACGTTTTTAGCGACCAAGGCAACGTAGTTGCTAAATTATATGCCTTCCAGCAACCACATGTTGCTCACTGATATTGATTTAAAATTGGTTTACTATGACCCTATTACAACCAAAATATGATCGATAAAAAAAATTCACAATAACATCAACCAATAATTGGTCGATGATTCTTTGGTCGCTGGAGCCCATATTTTTTGTAAGTAACAATTATAATATTTATTTTTCTTTGAATTTTCCATATGCCTTCATTTTCAGTATTTTCTTAAATGTATATATTCCACTGGCCCAAAATAATTTAATAAACTTTTTAATTAATAATTCTCCAATTAAGTAAATTTTGCCCTGGCAAGTTTTAAGATGTTATTTTAATCACTTGAAATTCCATAATAATATTTTCTGTCTGACTTCTTAATAAAGATACTCGTAAAATTATATTTTCCTTCCTAATCTTTAATAACTTTTTAATAAAATTATACTCGTAATTTATAATTTGACACCATACACAAACAAGTTAATAAATTCAACTATTTTTTTGGTGATGTCAAGAGATTTAACTTTATTTACTATTCAACTATTTAAAAAAGAAATAAATTGACCTCAATGCATTTGTCAGTTAGAAGAATGGCAATTCATCCATTTCTTCAATTGATAGTTTTACTTGTTGATCTCATTAAGAAGACAAGTTATTGCCTTCAGCATCTTTCATAGTTTATTTTCCAATTTCACTTAATAGTCTCCACTAAATAACGTTTAGTAATAGCACAATTTTAATTACATTCATAGTAATAAAATCCAGCAATTACTTTTATCATTTATTTTTGTATAGTAGACAAAAATCTCTCTTCAATCTCGAATTTTAAATGTAAATTAGAGTTTGAATTTTCAAGCATTACCCTTTAATGCATTGTACATATGTCTTTGATCTTTTCCTATTGTTTCAATTGAGTCCTCAATGGACGATTTTAACCGCATCTTCAATTGAAAAGTCAAAATTCCGAATAAAAGATGGTTACCCTATCTTAAGTAAAATAAAGAATAATTAAATGATAATAAAACAAAAAAGATAATACAGGCAATAATCATAAGGGTGTTTGAAATCTAGATTGAAAGAGAGGAAATAATCAAAAAATCCGAAATTGAACCATCTAAAGAAATTGTTATCCATTTTATTTTATGTTTGATTGAAGATCAGCCTAAAATATCTTTCTTAGCCCCGTGTTCCTTATCTATTATTCCAAAACTATTTTTCACGTACTCATTTTCAATCATACATTCACATAATAAAATATTTTTTTACGTAAACCTGAAACTTTTCCCATATTTTTTAACTTCGTATTCTCCAAAAATTTACTTTTCAAAACAATGTTTTTTTTTTTTAAAAAAAATAAAAAAATATGACCACCAAACGGGGGCTTACTAACAAGTTATGTTTCTATATTAGAAACAAAGATAAAGGCGACTCCAGAGATTCAAGTGCTATAAAAATGAAAAGAAAGGAACTTCTTATAAACTTAAGGTCTTAGACTTAACTTTTCCACATAGGTTAAGACCACCCATTGTAATTTTCTCAATCTTAAAAGGATTCTTTTATTCAACATCCATTAAAAACAATATATATATTTTTTTATATCAACTAGGGGTATCATAATTACCCGTTTCTTAAGTTACTGTAGAGTTGAGTCCAAGTAGTCTCTCATTTCTCAATATATAGATCAATGCATAACCTATTTTCTTAATCTCGTCACATTCACAAAACTAGTACTCCAACTTTGGTGAAGTTAAACCAAACTTATAAAAGTTGTAATACTGAAAGCTTTCGGTAATCAAAAGCTCGACAATACCAGAAATAGTTGATTTATCGTCAAGGTACTTCTGTCAATGCTCTTGCAAATTTCCATGGCCTATTCGTTTTGAAAAACGGTGTAAAGAAGCTATATTGTTGGTAATTGGCAGGTTCTTTTATTTCTTATACATGGAGAAGGCAGGAAGGTACTTATTTTTCGGGTGGCTTGGAATTGCATTTCACTTGTTCTTGTATGTTGATTGTGCTGAGAAGGCCCCGAAGAGGTTTGATACCCACAAATCATTGCTTGTTTTTAGTTTGAAAATTTGAGTGTGCATCTAATGACATGTTTGATAATAGATGGCATTAGCTTTCATCTGAATTAGCTTTTGAACTTATATTTCTTGAATTAATTTTTGATGGTAACGTGCATAAATGTGGTATACACCCATATTTGGATTTGATGAGAGACGATCGACTATGATAATTTATAAAATAGTTGCATGTCACTTTTTTTTTTACGTTTTCGTGTCGTGTTCCATCTAACATAGCAAATAGTCTTGCTGATATGAAGCAATTCGACACCGGCCAAATTGTATTACAATTATTTATAATCATATTAAGAAATTTCTTTCATTGCCAAATAGCAGACATATTCTACCGAACAGTAGTACTGAAGGACAGATGCCATTTCCTGCAGTCAAACTACATAAACTGGATGATCATGTAAGGCTAAATTACCCCCTCCATTCATTTAAAGATAATAAACAATTTGATTAATGTATTTTCCCTCGTAAATGTATTTTTTTCAGGTGGTGATGGACAATGGTTTTGTTAATCTCACGTTATCTTCCCCTAGTGGTATGATCGTAGGAATACAGTACAAAGAAACCAAGAACATATTGGAATATCGCTTCAAAGAATCTGGAAGAGGGTGAGTTGTTTTGAAATGAATATCACAATATTCTCGATTAAATATATGAATGCCGACTAGTCACTCGATATTAAGTGCAAAGGAATCGTATTCGTATCTACGAGATGAGAAATATTGCGGTAGAGATTTCTACAGTAACCATACGTCTTATCGAACCTTCTCTAAAGAAGTACTAATTCAAGCGCTTTCAATGGCTATAAACTTAGGTACTGGGACATTGTGTGGAGTAAGCCGACAAACAAGAAAAGCTTTTTCGATAAGTAAGTTTTCAATTATGAACATTTCGTAATTCTGGAATCGTAGTCCATACAAACTTGTATACAGCAAGAGCACATATTCAATTAATAGAACTATAGAAATAGAAATAAATTAAAATAGAAAATTTATGCAGACTTGAAGGAACAAATTTCAGAGTTATAGTAGAAACCGAAGATCAGATAGAAGTTTCATTCACGAAAACTTGGAATTCCTCCCTTGGTGACAATGTCGTTCCCCTGAATGTCGACAAAAGGTGATAGTTAAATTTATTAACAAGGATTGCATACTCAAGAATTCGACGATTCTTGACGATGACTCTGCCTAACTAATGCTAGTCTTTTACAGGTTTATAATGTTGCGTGGTGTATCTGGTTTCTATTCATATGGAATAATGGAACACTTAGATGGTTGGCCTGCTTTAAAAATCGATGAAGCAAGAATAGCATTCAAGCTTAACAAGGATATGTAAGATTTTAGATTAAATTTCACTTTGTTACTTGCTCAATTGTTAAAGAAAAGTGTTGTTAATTAATATGATATGACTAGGTTCGACTACATAGCTATATCAGACGATATGCAAAGGACCATGCCAACAGACCGTGATCGAACCACAGGTCAAGTTCTTGCATATAAAGAAGCTGTTCGATTGACAAATCCTCAAGATCCAACTTGTAAAGGCGAGGTAAGTCTTTAACTATTGATCCAACAACTTAGATTTTATCATTCGACAAAATGTACACAGTACCAACAAAAACAGAGAAATAAATCATGTTTTACAAAAAGGTGGATGACAAGTACCAGTACTCACGGGAAAACAAGGATGACTTGTTGCACGGGTGGATTAGCGCTAAACCACGTGTAGGCTTCTGGGTAATAACACCAAGCTACGAGTTTCGTGCTGGTGGCCCTCTGAAACCTGATCTCACATCCCATGTTGGCCCGACTTCTTTAGCAGTAAGTTCTTCTTGTCAATGTCGTCACTTGCTTACTAGTAATTTTAGACGATCTTACAAAATAAACGTTTTCAAGATATTGTTAAAATTGCTTGTCGAACGTAGATTCTGGTTAACATTCCTTGCATAAACATTTAACATACTGCTTTCTTTCGTAGTAACTCTCTTTCATTCATTCATCCATGTATATAGATATTTTTAAGTAGCCATTATGCTGGTCCAAATTTTGGAATTGCATTACGAGATGGAGAGCCGTGGAAAAAAGTATTCGGCCCTGTTTTTATATATCTGAACTCAGATCGCTGGAATACGCCAAGTACACTTTGGGCAGATGCTAAGAAACAGGTACTCTTCATGCAACTAAGTACACTAGAACCTTCAAAATTCTAACTGCATGTTGTTCGATAGAACACATTAGACACGACCTAACAATATGATGAACAAATTTTTTAAATTTTTTTTCTTTATTAATAAAATATTCAATGCTATCTAATCGCACCTTACCAAAATTATTATTATTTTGTCCAATATGACTTAATACTGCATAAAAAAACTTGAGTAAATGTCCTCGTATTATTTTTTCCATTTTTCTACCCAAAATAATTCATCATTGTCATTTGTCTTACCTTATCAGACGCTAATAGAAACCAAGAAATGGCCATATGATTTCCCTCTTTCAAAAGACTTTCCTAAAGCCAATCAACGGGGAGCCATTAGTGGTCGACTCTTTGTGTTTGACAAGTACATGAATATAGAACCCATACCAGCAAAATCAGCATATGTAGGGTTGACTTCACCTGGAGATTTGGGATCTTGGCAAGAAGAGACTAAGGTAATATTTTGCAAGAATTGTTATGTTTTATTTATATAAAATTAACATTAGATAAGGTGGTCAATTACATATAAGATGCAATTTATTTATTTATTTTTCCTCATTATTGTTCACAGGGTTATCAATTTTGGACTCAAACTGATGAAATGGGCTACTTCACAATAAGAAATGTTAGAGCAAGCACTTATAATTTGAATGCTTGGGTTATCGGATTTATAGGCGATTATAAATACGACAAGGATATTGTCATCAAACCAGGTTTTCCTCTAAAGACATGATACAAGTCTCTCTATTTTTGTTTTAACGTTTCTTAAATTGTATTTACCACGGTTTTCGACATTTTTTGCTGCTGCTACTTAACGAAGAGAACATTTTTAGGTATAGAGAGCCAAATTCAGCTAGGCGATATTATATATAAACCCCCAAGAAATGGTCCAACTTTGTGGGAAATCGGAATTCCTGATCGTACTGCTGCTGAGTTTTATGTCCCCGATCCAGCACCAGGACTCATGACTCGATTATCTATCAACCACGCAGAAAAGTAAGCTCTCCGAGCATTACATCCATTGTGAACTAACGCGCTTCGCGATTTTTAATGATCAATGTTAACTATTTTCAGGTTTCGACAATATGGGTTATGGGATAGATACACAGATTTATATCCGAATAAAGATTTAGTATACAGAATCGGCATTAGTCATTACAGACACGACTGGTTTTTCGCTCATGTCAATAGGTTTTTAACACATTCTCCTTCCTATTTTTTACCATATATATATATAATCTTGCTAACTTTGATTATAATTTTATGTCGCAGAAAAATAAGTAAAAATAATTATCAACCAACCACATGGCAAATTTCATTTGATTTAAGGAATGTTGTCCAGACAGGATCCTATATATTGCGACTAGCATTGGCATCTGCCACCTATGCTGAAATACAAGTATGTACTAACAAATTCTGACTGAAATTTGATAAATGTAAGAATATATCTAATTTTAAAATAACATCGTTTTCGGTATACATTCTTAGGTTCGAATCAATAATCCAAATGCACCGAGTCCTTACTTCACTACAACGCGAATTGGCAAGGATAATGCAATTGCAAGGCATGGAATTCACGGATTGTATTGGTTGTATAGTATCAAGATACGGGGAATTGAATTGATAAGTGGTACAAATACAATCTATTTAAAGCAATCAAGAGGTGGGCGTGCTTTCGTTGGAGTCATGTATGACTACATTCGTTTAGAAGGGCCGAAGCAAGCTACTTGTTTGATGCAGTAGTCTTTGGTTGTGCTGGACGATTTTTATTTAATTTAGTTAAAATAGAAGTATTTTATCATTTTATGACTAGCAGGAGTTTGTCTTATTAATCACTCTCTTGAGTTTGTTTACTTCGATAGGATTAGATAGAATTTTCCTTTTTTTTTTTTTTT
>CAIGRQ010304289.1:0-17611 GCA_903798375.1 Fraxinus sp. D2006-0159
TTACAGGTAGGCATTCTATCTTCTTTATTCTCAAAATATATATATATATATATTTTTTTTTTTATTTTTTTTTTAAACTGTGGGTAGTAGCGGTTCTAGTCGTCAGTGTATTAAAGAACTGATGAACTTTTGTTTTTGATTTTTCTTAATTTTTTAGGTTTCGTGGGAGGGCCTATAGATCTTGGTGTTTGAGAAAATGAGTGACAATTTGATGGAAAAAGTTAGCGCATTTGGCGAGCGCTTGAAGATTGGAGGGGCTGAGGTGGGACAAAAAATCAGCGAGGGTGTGAGCTCAATGAGTTTCAAGATGAAGGAACTTTTCCAAGGGCCAAACCAGGCCGACAAGCTCGTGGAGGAAGCCACGGCTGAAACTCTAGATGAGCCCGATTGGGCCATGAATCTTGAACTCTGTGATATGATCAACCAAGACAGGGTCAATAGTGTTGAAATGATACGGGGAATTAAGAAACGGATTGTGTTAAAGATCCCTAGGGTCCAGTACTTGGCTCTGGTATTGCTTGAAACTGTTGTGAAGAACTGTGACAAGGCATTCTCTGAGCTTGCGGCTGAGAGAGTCCTTGATGAGATGGTGAAGTTGATCGATGATCCTCAGACTGTAGTCAACAATCGGAACAAGGCTTTAATGCTGATCGAATCATGGGGAGAGTCTGCGAATGAACTGCGCTACTTGCCTGTTTATGAAGAGACTTACAAGGTATTCCTGAAGTTTCTTTTTGACTTTATTAATATAGAAATATGAACAATGAAATTACATCTTTAGGAGTATTTAACGTTGAATTAAGTTAATTGTGATTTTCAAATTCTGGGATACTGATGAGTTGCGCTGGTCTAAGTGACTCTGCGCAATATATTTCAAGGAGTTGTGTTCCAATTTCTTACCAATTTCCCCACATTTTTAGAGTTTGAAGTCAAGAGGAATAAGGTTCCCTGGCCGCGATGAAGAGAGTTTGGTTCCTATATTTACTCCTCCCAGATCGGTGTCAGCTTCAGAATCAAATGCCACTGGTGCTCAACAATTCCATCCTGTTATCCCCGTGCAATCCTTTTCAGCTGAACAAACAAAAGAGGCATTTGATGTGGCTAGAAACAGTATAGAGCTGCTTAACACTGTCTTGTCCTCTTCACCACAACAAGATGCTCTCGAGGTAATTTTACCGATTTAGCCCTTGTTTGAGCCCCATTTTTATTTTAAAATGAATTTTGTAGTAGTGATTTTTTGGAGAATGTGTGGTTAAAAAGTAAGAAAAAGTTTTTGATTTTTGTGCAAATTATTTTATTGACAGAATGTGTGGTTGAAAATTAGTATTTCAAGAAATGAGTTATTGGATAATGTGGCTTAAACAGGGGCTTAATTTCATTTGAAAATTATTTTAACATATAGCATTGCCACTCAAACAAAAGTTGCACAGAAAAGCGTCCAGATGAGAGTAATTTGTATCTGTTTGCTTAAAGTTTCACAGAGTGCTCACATTCTGACCATGTTAGAGTAAACTGCATTCTCCCAAATCCAGTACTAAGATCAAAAGTTCCATTAAAACCTCACCCGGTTCATTTTGGACAGTTTAGAAGTCGTAACAGCATTTAGATTTTAGAGCACCACAAGCAAACGGTGCCTTATAAAGCCGTGTATATTTATCAACGAATCTCATCTGTGTTTAAAGGAAACACCATCTAGAGCATAAAGTCCGGTCTGGTAGCCAGTCATTAGTGCAAATGATCCTATTCAGACAATGCCATTACCTCAACACATGCACGTTTGGCAAGATGTGAAAAAGATTTAGTTTTATTTTTGATATTGTATTATATAAAATTGCATAAATTATTCAGTGTGTTACCAGATAGTATATTAGAAAATATTTCACTATAAAAAACTTCATCCATTTGCTCTTTGCATCATAAGCAACCTTTTTTTTGGCTTGTGCCATGCATGTATAATTTGCATGTAGATGAAATCTCACTCGCATCAAAGTAAAGCTTTTTTGGGTAATCATATTTTTTTTTTTTGTTTTTGTGCCTCTGTTGCATAAATTCACTGGCTTTTAAAATCTTAGCCCCAGTTTGACCACCATTATTTTTTTTTGGGAAAAGTATGGAAAAGTTTTGAGTTTACGTGCATAATATTTATTGTATGAATGTGTGGTTGAAATTGAGTATATAGAAAAAAGAGTTTGAAAATAATGGTATTCAAATGGGGGCTTTTAGGGCCATGGGGGGAATAGAGTTTTGAATATTGACTTTTAGGAGAATGTGTAGTTAAAAAGTATGGAAAAGTTTTGAGTTTACGTGCAGAATATTTATTGTATGAATGTGTGGTTTAAATTGAGTATATAGAAAAAAGAGTTTGAAAATAATGGTATTCAAATGGGGGCTTTTAGGGCCATTGTTTCTTTTTACCTAAGGAGCTCATCGGAACTCCGAACTTCCCTAACTTTAGCATTTTTCCCATATGATTTTCTTCTCACCCCTTTACCTAGAATTAGTCAATATTATTTCTCACAACATTTTGAACGACGATTGAATGTCATATGTCAAATCAACATTTTCAGAATTGTTTTAAAACCTACAATCTCATTGCTTAGCTGGCTTTACACATTAGGTTTGTGTTTGGTGCACCGGATTAGACAAATGAATATAGTATCAAATTATAATAGATACTACTAGGTAGGATAATACTATATATTTTTTCATTTAAAAGAATGTTATTTACAATGTCTTTTCTCATTTGGCCTAAACCCATTTCCACGATCTGTATTATGGTATATGGTTGGCATTCTCTTGAATGAAAAATCATAGAATACTATACACTTGAATCACCATACTACGATCTACCTAATACTATCTAGTATAATTTCTACTAAATTTCTTCTATGGTCTAATCAGGTGCCCCAAATGCAACCTAGTTGGATAATCTTCATTGTAACCNATGTCTTTTCTCATTTGGCCTAAACCCATTTCCACGATCTGTATTATGGTATATGGTTGGCATTCTCTTGAATGAAAAATCATAGAATACTATACACTTGAATCACCATACTACGATCTACCTAATACTATCTAGTATAATTTCTACTAAATTTCTTCTATGGTCTAATCAGGTGCCCCAAATGCAACCTAGTTGGATAATCTTCATTGTAACCCATCCTTGCAAATATCGTGTCATATGTGCCCTCATGTTTATTTATACCATACCGTTCCATGTTTTGCTGCATCTAGAAAATGTTTAAATGTTGTACTCCCCTAGCTCTCGATGGTTTGTTTGTTGTTAAAGGTTACAGGTATTTTTGAGTTTGTGAATTATTTATTTCCTCACGTGAGATCACTTTCGATTTGTTGAGTAGGATGACTTGACCATCACGCTTTTACATCAGTGTCGTGAGTCCCAGTATACTGTTCAGAGGATTATTGAAACAGCTGGAGATGAGGCCCTGCTCTTTGAAGCACTAAATGTGAACGATGAAATTCTGAAGGTATTGTCAAAATACGAAGACATGAAGAAACCATTGGTTGTTCAACAGGAGCCAGAACCTGCTATGATACCCGTAGCTGTTGAGCCTGATGATTCACCCCGCGTAGGAAAAGAAGAAACTTTAACAAGAAAACCAGCAGGTGTTCGGACTGGGAGTCAGGGAGGGAACAACGGTGACATGATGGATGATCTTGATGAAATGATTTTTGGTAATAAAGCTGGTGGCACATCTGAAGCAGGGTCGAGTCCGAATAAAAAGCAACAGCCACCTAAAGATGATCTCATTAACCTTTGAATCGAACACGTGATATTCGGAAATTAATGAAGCCTTTGACAATGTTGATGTCAGGCTCGTTTAGGTAGTGTTGATATTTAGGTTTGCTTGAACCATCAAGAGACGAAGGAACTACTATTTTTCGTATTGAGAATAAAACTTATATTTGCATTATGCGAACATATTTTTCATTTTTGTACACTATTTGTCGATTGATCTGCAAAATAATTGCTTGAAAAACTATAGAATGATTTTCTACTGTCTTGTGTAGAAGAATATTTGAATGCATAAATAAAGACCACTCCTTCATTTCTGTTATGGACTCATTTTTTAATGCAATTTGAAGGATCAATTCCAGGGTCAGAGCTAGAGAAATGATTCACTAAACACTGATTCATTCATGTACAAGTTAATGGTGGCTTTCAATATTTGAATAAAATTTTTCGTCGACTAATAATTAATGTGTCATGTCAGCATGTGGTAGATCATTTTTAGTGAACGATAAATTTTTTAATAGTAGAAAAACTGGAAGGATAATATTATGTGTACATAACATTATCTATAGTAGTGTCCATAATTGTCACATGTTTGGCTCCTATTGGATGGGTGTCGGGCGACACCTCGCCAAACATGTGGCTAGTATGGACACTTTTATGGACATAGATATGTACCCATAGCATTGTCCAAACTAAAAAAGGTGAAGTGACGAAAATACTCTTTTCATTGGCGTCCATTTGGCGAAAATAATAAATTTTTTTTTTGAGAAATGTGTAGTTAAAAAAGAAAGAAAAGATTTCTGGATTTACGTATAATATTGTTTTATTAGATAATGTTTGATTGATAACAAGAGAAAGAAACATAAATTACAATTTAATGAAAAATAATGGAGGACAAATGAGGACCAGTTCTTTCATTTTTAGATTAACTAACGATTGAATTAACAGTTTACGTCATTTTGTCCTTGTGTTGCGACTGTCTTTAAAGTTTTGGGATGGTGCGTAGCTTAAATGAAATGTTTGAATAAAGTCTGAAAATAAAATAAAATTGCTGCTGCAATAATCCAACAATTTATATTGTAAAAACTTTCTTGTTTAATTCTTCCGCTCACGTGTTTAGCAGTAGTACTAGTAGTGTTGAGTAGATAGCATCGTGCGTATGCGTAATTCAGGGAATGGAGATGGCCGGAAAACACCATTCCTCCACCCCGAAATTTCACCGATCTCCGCTTCTTATCTTCATTCTCTCACTCCTCACTTTCTCTCTCCTCTTCTACATTTTCTCCCCTTCTCCTACAGTTCCCCACGCCACTCTAAACCCTAATGTTGATTACTCCTTCGTATCCTCCCTCGAGAAATTCCTAATCAACTCCAAATTTCATACTACAGTTGCGGATGATACCGTGACTGGTAGTGTTACCCAACAGGATGTTAGGGTTTATGGGTATAATATACCGCGGAAATTTACGTATGATTTGCTGTGGTTGTTTCGAAATACGTATAAAGAGACCCATAATCTCACTTCCAATGGCAGCCTTGTTCACCGATTAATTGAACAAGTAATTCGTTATTGATTATTCCGAATTTTGTTTTAATGATTTCGTGTGAATTTAGAATTTATGTGGATTTTTTGTTGTCGGTAATTTGCTGTTGTAGCATTCAATTGATTACTGGTTATGGACCGATTTGATAGCACCGGAATCTGAGAAGTTGTTGAAGAATGTAGTTAGAGGTGACGAGCAGGAGGAAGCTGATTTTTTCTACATTCCATTTTTCACTACGATTAGCTTCTTTTTGCTGGAGAAACAACAATGCAAGGCCCTTTATAGGGTGTGAGTGCGTTCCCGAATACTTTTGCTTTTTATTCTTTCCTCTTGCTAATTGCATGATAACTTGCACCTATTTTACAACTAATGGAAGCCCTAACTGAATTACTGTAAAAGAGATCTACAATTCAGTATGCTCTTGCAGTTAGCGAGATTGTGCATTTTAATGGCGTTTCATCAATTGACCGTGAATTATGAAAGTTGACCATTGGGAACTTTCACTTCTCAGCAAGAATTGTTGGATGATATCGTGTACTGATATATAACATTCTGTCTGTTGCTTAATCTCCTGTAAAAATTTAAGCACTGTGACGGGTAATTTTAAGAGTTGCTGTATGCTCTGGATGTGATAGCCATTACTCATCATCTTAACAAGATTTAAATATACTATGTGACAGCAGGTAAGCTACCCATGAACTTTATGAAAGGTTCATTTGAATGTATCAAGCTTCTATTGGCATTCTTTTTATCTGGTGCGTGTAAAATTTAACATGTTTTGGCATTTTTAGAAGTAAATATTTTTCATGGGATGAGATCCGAGAGGATAGTGAGTGTTGATAACTATATAATGATGAATTTCTTTCAGGGCTGTATCATGTCTGTTGGGGTAGAATATTTGCATGTATGAAGGGGTTTCTCATTCTATCAGTATAACTAGGTTTCTATTTATAGATGTGTAATATGATGTCACATATGTTAAATCGAAAGCTGAAATTTGGGTTCTTTTGAAACTCTAAATCCAGATGATAGGTTCTCAGATGAGGACCAAAAAAAAAGGATTTTGTTTACTCTCTCTCTATTGTCCTCGACATTGTTGGGTATCTCTACTTCAACACTGTTCTGTTTGGACTTTACTTCCTAAAAAAGGAACCTGTTTCATCTTGAAATTCTCAGATCCATATTGGTTGTAATCATATAAGTGGAATGACTAACAATTTGTGAATGTAGGAAACCCTGAAGTGGGTCACAGACCAGCCGGCATGGAAGCGGTCTGAGGGTAGAGATCACATACTTCCAGTTCACCACCCACGGTCATTTAAATCTGTTCGCAAATTTATGAAGAATGCAATTTGGCTTCTTCCAGATATGGACTCAACAGGAAACTGGTGAGTGTTTGACTTGAGCTGTGAGTAATACACTAAACATATTAATTTATTGCTGCTGATAGTTGACTGTTTTTGGCTTTTTAAGGTACAAGCCCGGACAAATTTACCTTGAAAAAGACTTAATACTTCCATATGTTCCCAATGTTGATTTGTGTGACTCAAAATGCTTTTCAGATTCAAAGAGAAACACACTGCTATTTTTTCGTGGAAGGCTGAAACGAAATGATTTCTTCCCAGGATCAAGAAAATTGTATATTTCTGTTTAGATGGTTCTAAGTTCCTACTAAAATCCATTCTATATTGAATTAGATGGGGTCAACAAAGGATGTGACAGGGTGGGTGGGTGGGTTGGGTTGTGGGTGCACTAAGGATGTTATATTAAAGTGTCCTAGTTATCCAATTCATTTGGACAGGGCATGCATATATTTCATTTCCTGTCTTTGTTTGTCAACTTAGAATTTAATTTTTATGCTTTCAGGGTGGGAAAATTCGTGCTAAACTCGTGACAGAACTTAGTAGTGCCAAGGATGTGGTTATAGAGGAGGGCAGTGCCGGAGAGACAGGAAAAGCAGCAGCTCAAAGTAGCATGAGAAAGTAACTTTTGAACTGTATGCCTAAT
Organism: Fraxinus sp. D2006-0159; assembly: GCA_903798375.1. NCBI lineage: Eukaryota > Viridiplantae > Streptophyta > Magnoliopsida > Lamiales > Oleaceae > Fraxinus > Fraxinus sp. D2006-0159. Next base: position 7,309 of record CAIGRQ010304289.1, read on the forward strand.
GATGTTTCAGCATTATAGTAAATAAAAATGACGTTTTTTTATCTACTTAGTTGCTTTGTTATTGTTGGTGAGCAGGTCTATATTTTGCCTTAGTCCAGCTGGTGACACCCCTTCATCCGCTAGATTGTTTGATGCAATTGTCAGTGAGTGCATTCCTGTTGTAATTAGTGATGAATTGGAGCTTCCTTTTGAGGGCATACTTGACTATCGGAAGGTAAGCATGTATTTGGCCATTCAAATTGTTTTCTCAGTGCATCTCCTACATGGATAACACGAGTTGATGACTTGAAAGAAGAAGGATCAACATAGTATATTCATAATCTAAAATTTCAATTTTCCGAAAATTACTTGAAATAAATACTAGGATCGATGGCTTAAGATTTGAGAAGTAGATTGAAGAAATTAATCAAATGGCTTTGAGAAGATTTTCCAACATGAATTTTATAACATAAATATAATAATAGCTAGTGAATCTTTTTAAGCAGCAGCTTTGTCATAAATTGTATGTTACATGTTTTATATTAATAAAATTCTTCATGAGGCTTTTGTTTGATGATGGAGGCTGTTGTTTTACTTGCAGATAGCTTTATTTGTTTCTTCTAGCGATGCATTGCAGCCAGGATGGCTCTTGACATTTCTGCGAAGTGTTAGTCCTGCTCAAATCAGAGAGATGCAATTGAATTTAGCCAAGGTATGTGCATCCCCAATTTGTTAACATAGCTAGTCTCACTCCCCATGCTTCAACCTATCGGTCGTGTTGGAATTAGGGCTGCAGTGATTTCTTCTTACACCATTTATAATATATGAAACAAACTTCCAATCCCCGGACACCATGTGTTCAGCTACTTTGATTTGTTTCCAATTGCTGGATCTAAGTTGGTAAACCATGTGAAATTGAATGTAAACATTGTTACATTGCAGCACTCAAGACATTTCTTGTATTCTCACCCAGCTCAACCGATGGGGCTGGAGGACTTGGTTTGGAGAATGGTGTGTTACTCTTATCTTTATTTACTCTTAATATGCTTCCATCATTGTTTAGTGTTCTTTTGCTTCAATCTGTAAAATTATTTTGCAAGAAGTGACGTACTAAGAGTTGGTTTTTCACACTGTACCATTGATGGATGCTACACTTTTTAATATGTGAATTTTGTCGGAAGGAATGGTGGCTTGGTTTTGGCTGTTGGCCCCTTGTTTAAGAGTAGAATAAGCTAGATGGACCCCTCTTCTGGGTGCCTCATTTGAACTTATGGATATTCTCTGTCCCTATTTTGGAGGGTGGATGGGCACTCATTTTATGTGATAAAAGGGAGACCTTTTTTTGTCTACCCATTTTTTATTATTGACCACTGTTAGAAAGGCATCAACGTGATTCTGAAAGCTTGATACTTATATATTGAGTTTTTACAAAATGGGAGGAACAGAGATGAAGTTCGGAATTTTGATATTAATGTGGTATCATTCTTCTTCCTTTAAATCTCAATGACACACAGCAGGCATTGTGAACATCAACAATAGCGAAAAATGGGAATACTAGTAGAGTCTGATAATAAGATAAAGAAGAATAGTTTTGCATTGATAGTGTGTGTTGTTCTTGTTTGGGTTGGGGGCACCTTGTCTATTCATAGCTTGCTTAAGATTTCATTCCTTCTTCGTAAGTACTAGTTATTATGATGGTGTTGAATGAAAGTGTACCAAGCAGGCATCCAAGTTTTAAACTAATAATTCTGATTACTGGCGGCGTGAACAGATGAACATGAAGCTTCATGTACGGAGGTCACAGCGTGTGGTGAAAGAATCAAGAAGTCTGTGTACTTGTGATTGTAGACTTCCCAATAGTACAAACCCACATCTCTTTTCGCAATTCTTTATTGCAGTGTCTTCCCCGTTTTGCTTCTCTTTCTTCTTGTATCGTGTATCTCAATTTTTGGAACAATATGGGCAAGACCATTTGGCTAAAATGTTATGTATAACGTTGCTTTTTCTTTTCATGCGAAATTCAATTCACGTAATCAAGTTCATTGTGTGAACATCATCCCATTATGCAGCTGTCTTCGAACTTCGTTTATTCTTTGTCCTTTGGCAATTTTGAAATATTTTAATTGTTTGAGAGAGAGAAAGAAAATGATATGTCATGTGATGAGGATAAAGTAATGTGACAGGCCACGTTTTTCCAATTCCACGCCCCCACCCTTAAATTACGGAATTTAGGGCCCACATGGTTGGAGCTTGGGACGTGCAAACCATGAAAATCATAATCATTGTTTTATATTATATTGGTTGCTTGCTTAATTAGTTGTTTGTGTCACATGCAATTGAAACTTCCAGGTAACAGATCACCGACGGACGTACTGGACTGATTATTTCCAAATTAACTTATAAGGCGTGTTTGAGCCACGTTAATTTGAAAGAATGTACTTTGGAATAGTAGATTGATGGAGAATGTGTGGTTGAAAAGGAAGGAAACGTTATTGATGTGATGGAAAATATTATTTTATTGAAGAATGTGTAGTTAAAAATGAGTCAAAGAATGAGAATGAAAATTTTAATTTGTACCAAACAGTGATTATATATAATATTGTAAACAATGTGATTTACCCAAGTGGAACGATTAAAGTATGAAATGGGATCCTCCTCGCGTCTTCGCATTCTTGCATTTTCATGTTCATCGATTTAAAATTTAAAGTACTTATTTTTATTAATGAAATATTGAATTTAGAAATAAGATGTTTGGCCTGTTTTTTCGACACGAGCACCTATAATATTTATCTAAAGTTAAGCCCTTGTTTGATTTTGCTAAAAATCAATTTTTTTATTAAATTTTGATAAAAATGAAGAAATGCGCCCATGGCATTCATTCTCATCTCATTTTTTTCTTTTTCTTTATTTCAACCACACATAAAATAATATTATACACAAATCTAAAACATTTCATAACTTTTTAACCACACATTCTCCCATCAATTACTATTCCAAAAAATTTATTCTCCGAAAAATGGGTGTAAAAATTGAAAAAAGTTGAAGGTTCCCTAAAATGTGTGATTTTGATCAAACTTTTTTAGTTAAATCAAACAGGCTAAATGGGATTTTAGAAATTGTTTCATATTTTGCAAATATTATAACTATCTTTTGATTTATTTGTTTTTCTATCAAATTTGACTTTAAAAAGGAACATAAAGAAATCTTTGTACGAACAACTGTAAATGTGTCATTGTGTGCCAACATCCTTAAAAAGACAGTAAAACGCTGCCGTGTCAACTGTGGTAACTAATGACCTTCTACTACAATATAAACACAGAGACAGACACAGAGGGTCGGAAGGAGAGGAAGAAGCTGTCTTTTGAAGAAAGTGGGGAGCCGGCCCGGCGGTGGAAAATCCATGTCAACCCCAGTTTTGAGGTATAATAATACATTGTTTCAATTGATATATACATACTTTCAGTATGAATATCAATACGTGTACTCAGAGCTTGTTGTCCATAACTAACAAGCATAAAGAGTAGTTCAATTATTTTGTTCCATACTGGAAGGAATATGAAGCTGATTGTTCTTTCTTGAAATGGTGCTCTGATCTTTCCTTTTACTCTCTACTGTGTATGTGTATGTGTATCACTTTTTCCTTTTCAAACTTGATTTTCTAAATCTTTATTAAAGATCCGATTGTCATTTATAGATAATGTTTCCGGATTGCTCAGTAGATTGAAGCTCTATGCCTTTATTCTGACTTTAGGATCCAATTCTGACAATGCCAAATATTTTCTTTAGATCTCGTTAATATTTCATTTGACTAAATTTGCTCGTGATTCGCCTAGAATTCTCTCTCTCTCTCTCTCTCTCTCTCTCGCTGTATTTAGCTTTGAATAGATTGTCATCCATAGGAAGAAAGCAACAGATATTAAAAAATTCTACTAATCTGTAAATGTGGTGCAGGGCCATCGAGTATAGATTCTAATACTAGTATTTGAAAATGGCATCAAAATCATTCAAGGCGAGCAGATCAAATCTATCAACAGAATCATCGGATGTGCTGGATTCGCATAATGGTAAGCCTCCGCTGCCCCCACACGTGACATTTGCTCGGAGGACTTCATCTGGCAGATATGTCAGTTACTCAAGGGATGATCTTGATAGCGAACTTGGAAGTGATGATTTTATGAACTATACAGTGCACATGCCACCAACTCCGGATAACCAGCCCATGGATCCCATCTCTCAAAGGGTTGAAGAGCAATACGTGTCGAGTTCACTCTTCACCGGTGGATTTAACAGCGTTACACGAGCTCATCTTATGGATAAGGTTATTGAATCAGAAGCAAACCATCCACAAATGGCTGGTGCAAAAGGGTCGTCTTGTGCAGTTCCTGGATGTGATGGCAATGTCATGAGTGATGAAAGGGGAAATGATATCCTCCCATGTGAGTGTGATTTCAAGATATGTAGAGATTGTTACTTGGACGTGATCAAAACTGGAGATGGGATTTGCCCGGGGTGTAAGGAGCAGTTTAAGACTACTGATTTGGATGAAGCAATGGAAACTGTGCGAGCACTTCCTCAACTCCCACTGCCACCTGGGATGTCGAGAATGGAGAGGAGATTGTCATTGATGAAATCAACAAAGTCAGCACTAATGAGAAGTCAGACGGGAGATTTTGATCACAACCGGTGGCTGTTTGAAACAAAAGGAACCTATGGATATGGAAACGCTATATGGCCAAAGGAGGGAGGCTTTGAGAACGGGAAAGATGATGACTTTGTTGAACCTACTGAGTTAGTGAACAAACCATGGAGGCCACTTACCCGCAAACTTAAGATTCCAGCTGCTATTCTTAGCCCATACAGGTACATCCTCTATCATGTTTTGTTCTTCAAACGTTATGATATGATTACTTTTCTTTCCCATTGTTCTTCCACAGATGTCATGATTATGCAAAACTTCTTATCATCTATTTAATCTTCAGATCGAAAAACTGATTACGAGCATGAACTTTTTGGTTTCTCTTATAGCTCCAGGGTAGTTGATTCTTAAATGTATACAGAGTTGTTTGCATCCATCCAAGACGTTTTTTAAAATGGGAGCTGATCATCATTTTCTTCTTGTATTCTCCTGACTTAATAGTATAATTGCTAAAGATCTAGTTGATTTGGATCTCTCAGTAGAACTAGCCATGAATTGAACAAAGTGGAGAAAAAGGATTCACTGGCTACATATTTATGGGGAACAAGACTTTGTTGATGTTGTATTAAATTTTATAGTCTTTAGCTCAACATTCGGATGTTAAGATGCACTTGAGTATCTTCAAATGTTTGGAACTCTCAAAAATGTTGCTGGTGTGTTTTTCACTTTTAACTAGAATAATTATAGCTTGAAATACCAAGGGAAAATAGTCATTTTATCATTTCACGACCATTTGGCACACGACATACATATCATGAGATGCATAATGCATTATGGTCCACATACTGAGTACATGCTAATTTAAACTTTGTACTTCCTTTTTCGTCTCTGCTCACAGGCTTCTTATTGTTATACGAATGGTAGTTCTTGGGTTTTTCTTGACGTGGAGAATCCAGCACCCCAACAATGACGCTGTCTGGCTCTGGGGAATGTCTGTGGTTTGTGAATTATGGTTTACTTTCTCTTGGATTCTTGACCAACTACCAAAGCTTTGCCCCGTTAATCGAGCTACAGATCTTAATGTCTTAAAAGAGAAATTTGAAATGCCTAGTTTAAGCAATCCTACTGGCAAGTCTGATCTTCCCGGCATAGATATCTTTGTCTCTACAGCAGATCCAGAGAAAGAACCACCCCTTGTCACTGCTAATACCATATTGTCTATACTATCTACCGATTATCCAGTTGAAAAGCTTGCTTGTTATGTTTCTGACGATGGAGGGGCACTTTTGACATTCGAAGCCATGGCAGAAGCTGCAAGTTTTGCAAATATATGGGTCCCATTTTGTCGCAAGCACAACATTGAACCAAGGAATCCAGAAACTTATTTCAATCTGAAGAAAGATCCTTACAAGAACAAGGTGCGTCAAGACTTTGTCAAGGACCGTAGACGAGTAAAGCGTGAGTATGATGAGTTTAAGGTTCGGATCAATAGCCTGCCAGACTCTATACGGCGCCGATCTGATGCTTATCATGCAAGGGAGGAACTTAAGGCCATGAAGGAACAGAGACAGACAAAAGGAGATGAACCAGTAGAGGTTATCAAGGTCAAGAAAGCTACATGGATGGCAGATGGAACCCATTGGCCTGGAACTTGGCAGAATCCTGCACTTGAGCACTCTAAAGGTGATCATGCGGGAATAATACAGGTATAACCAAATATTTCTGCGTGCCTGTTCTAACTTGCAATTTAACCTCAAGACCAGAAAGCTTACCGACTGTGAAGAACAAGTGGTCGGTCATATAACTAATAACCTCTTGTTCAAATGATGCAGGTGATGTTGAAACCTCCAAGTGATGAACCACTACAAGGAACACCAGAAGGTGGGGTGATTGACCTGACTGATGTTGATATTCGTCTCCCCATGCTTGTTTATGTTTCTCGTGAAAAGCGCCCTGGATATGATCACAATAAGAAAGCAGGTGCCATGAATGCTCTGGTTAGAGCCTCCGCAATCATGTCTAATGGCCCCTTTATTCTTAACCTTGATTGTGACCACTACATCTACAACTCCCAAGCCATGAGGGAAGGAATGTGTTTCATGATGGATAGAGGTGGTGATCGTCTATGCTATGTGCAGTTTCCTCAAAGGTTTGAAGGTATTGACCCATCCGATCGCTATGCCAATCGTAATACTGTTTTCTTTGATGGAAACATGCGTGCTCTTGATGGGCTACAGGGTCCAGTTTATGTCGGAACCGGTTGTCTCTTTAGGCGGGTTGCTCTTTATGGCTTTGATCCACCTCGGTCCAAAGAACACAGCCCTGGCTGGTGCAGCTGCTGCTTTGGCCGGCGGAGAAAGCATGCCACAGTTGCTAGTTCCCCTGACGAGAACCGATCCTTGAGAATGGGCGATTCTGACGACGAAGAAATGAACCTCTCGCTTTCTCCAAAAATGTTTGGAAATTCTAATTTGTTGATGGATTCAATACCGGTGGCAGAGTTTCAAGGCCGTCCTCTGGCTGATCATCCAGCTGTGAAGAATGGACGACCGCCTGGTGCTCTTACCTTTCCCCGAGATCTTCTTGATGCGTCGACTGTTGCAGAGGCAATCAGTGTTATCTCCTGCTGGTATGAGGAGAAGACTGAATGGGGACAGCGGGTTGGATGGATTTATGGGTCTGTTACAGAAGATGTTGTCACAGGTTATAGGATGCATAACAGGGGATGGAAATCAGTTTACTGTGTGACTAAGCGTGATGCCTTCCGTGGGACTGCCCCTATCAATCTCACAGATAGGCTTCATCAGGTCCTTCGTTGGGCTACTGGTTCAGTCGAAATATTCTTCTCCCGCAACAATGCCCTTCTGGCAAGCTCAAAAATGAAGGTTTTGCAAAGAATCGCGTACCTTAATGTCGGAATTTATCCTTTCACTTCGGTTTTCCTAATTGTCTACTGCTTTCTTCCTGCACTTTCCCTGTTCTCTGGCCAGTTTATTGTTCAAACCCTCAATGTCACATTCTTAGTATACCTCTTGATCATTACTGTAACACTCTGTTTGCTCGCTGTCCTTGAGGTCAAGTGGGCCGGCATTGAACTAGAAGAGTGGTGGAGGAACGAACAGTTCTGGTTAATTGGGGGGACTAGTGCTCACTTGGCTGCCGTGTTTCAGGGGCTGCTAAAAGTTATTGCTGGAGTCGAGATCTCTTTCACCTTGACATCGAAATCAGCTGGGGATGATGACGATGACGATTTTGCTGATCTCTATCTCGTCAAATGGACATCCCTCATGATCCCGCCTATCACCATTATGATGGTTAATTTGATAGCCATAGCAATTGGATTTAGCCGCACAATTTACAGTGTTATACCACAATGGAGCCGTCTTTTAGGAGGAGTTTTCTTCAGTTTTTGGGTTTTGGCACATCTCTACCCCTTTGCAAAAGGGCTAATGGGCAGAAGAGGGAGAACTCCAACAATTGTTTTTGTATGGTCAGGACTTATTGCCATCATAATATCCCTCCTATGGGTGGCCATCAATCCTCCAGCAGGCAGTAACCAGATTGGGGGTTCATTCCAGTTTCCGTGACAGTTCCTTTTCCTTTTTCACCGCAGGAGCTTCAGATATTTCTCTTGCTGCTTTGGTCTATCTCAATACCTTTCTGGCACAAGAAATTCTATAAAGTTCTCAGCCCCAATCAGAAGGACTCGAAGTGAGTTTACTATAAATCTATACATCAGTTGAATTCTTTTCTTCAATCAACCTTTTGTAAACAACATACGAACGGTTGGTCTCTACACATTGTTTAGTTGTAAGAAATGGCAGAGAACTTTGTAGTTTTTGGTATCGCGTTGAACAATATTCATTTATTTTTGATTGTTTGTCTATATTGGTGGACTAGGAATTCTGATAAGGTGCTAAATTTTCATTTTTGGGAGTTCTGAATGAAAGCTATAATTCTTCTATAATGTTTTGCTCTCGATGCTATCCCTAAATATTGCACTTTCTAGCTACAATGCAGAGTAAATGACTTCCAGTACTTTTGACATCCTTTTGAGGGTTTCGCTCAACTCTGCAGGGTTAGTGGTTGCTTGCAAGGCTTTTTTTTTTAACTGTATTATATTAAGATAAATCGTCACATACGAAAGAAGAAATAAACAACAAGAATCAACCCAATGCATATCTTGTAAACCGCTTTACCATCTGGCTAGCAGTATAAAGTGACAAGAAGCACACATTTCACCATATTAATGTGCAACGTAACCCAATGCGTTTCACTGGGTAAAGAGGTAACCATACATGCTAAGTTGTAAACCACTTTACTATCTGGCTAGCAGTATAAAGTGACAAGAAGCTCACATTTGACTATATTAATGTGCAACGACAAGTTGCACATCAGACAGCGACTCTCAGGAAGAGCAATCAACTTGGCAGTCTCTAATCCAAGATGGCACCCGCAGCAACAATAGAACCTCCCGTCACTGAGGCAGCAACTATTTTCTCCCTGTCAGTAGATATTTGTAGTTAAGAAAGGCACTCTTTCGAATAAATTTAGTTAGTAGTTCGTTTCATCAAAATAATTTTTCAACAAGAGATGTTGCCCATCAATGCCAAGTCAACAAGTCAGGAATGTGCAGCCCAACATCTTACCTGATGAATGCGAAGAACGTGCAGCCAGGTCGAATGGGTATTACTGAAGCCCGTGTTCACAAATTGCATCGAGGAAATCTTATTTTTTTCCTACCATACCAGATGTTGTACAAGAGAGCCAACTCTTCACATTTCAGAGTATTTGGGGGTGCCATTGCTCGTGCTTTCTCACAGCAGTACAGAATTGATTACAACCCAACTTATTCCAGTATCATGTCAAACACTACCACGTGTAGCACAGTTAAGATCTAAGAAAAAGTCGCAGTGGCACAAGCATCCAACACGCTTGTCCCATTAAGACCTCAGACGCTGTTATTGACTTAATAACTAGTCATCCATCTTCCAAATTTTCCAACAGCAAACTTAAGATTCTCTGCTTCGTAGAAAATTTGCTGGTTTTGGGTTCTTACTTTTGGCATAGAACTCATAACATATTCCACAACACAAATAAACCTTTATTCATCACCAACAAATACATCTCACAGATTACATCGAAATAGTAAAATTAGCAAAAAATGAAAAATGGATAGTACTGAATTACAACAATTAAACCAAAATTCGAATAACTTGCTACCAAGATCACAGTGCTCGAAATTTTATCTCTGAGCTAGAATAACACACTATAGCAGTGGCACCAAACGGAACGAGTACAGCATGAATGAGACAGATCACTTTCTCATCAATACAAGGTGCCCAAACCAACAAAAAAGGCAGTAAGATAACAGACCTCTCTAAATTCCAAGATACATAATTGTTCTATGAAAAAACAAAAACGATTTATGCACAACCTGCAATGTTGTATACTCTAGACCTATTTTGAATTGCTGAAAGCCACACCTGGTTTCACGGGTTACCTTTCTTCTTAGCACAGAAGGGGACACCGTGCGGCAGTAGTCTGCCGCTAGACTACCTTCCGTCTTTTCTTGATCATTTCGGGACGAAAATAAATTTGATCACAATTTAAAGAAAGCTTGCAATATGAAATTGAAATGCATTGAAATAAACTTGATCGTTGATTGCTAGAAAGCTGAACATTACA
>CAIGRQ010304304.1:0-11999 GCA_903798375.1 Fraxinus sp. D2006-0159
CACATTATTTTATTTTCATACTTTTATAATTTTTTTAAAAAAATAAATGTACACGTAACAAGTTGTTCGTGTAAAATTTTTAACTCCGCCTACTCGAAATTGAAGTAGTCGGTCTCAAACCCGGATAAAGGAGAAGGATTTATCTTCTTCTTTTTTTGTAACTGTAAAAGATAAAAATGTTAGTAGGAAAAAGCATATTTAAAAAATTGTTTACAAAACGTGTTTATATATATTTTTCTTTAGGTTCTTGTCCTATTATTTTAAAAATTAAAATTGTTTTGAAAAGTGTATATTTTAAAAAATTTAGATAATGTTTGTGTATATATATATTTTTAAATTTAGTGATTTAATAGTTATAAATTTATAATGTTACATAAAAAAAAATTAAAAAAATTGATGANCTGGATAAAGGAGGAGGGTTAATCTTTTTTTTTTTAATTGTCAAAAATAAAAATGTTTTGAAAAAAGTATATTTAAGAAATTGTTTACAGAATGTGTTTATATATATTTTTCTTTAGGTTCTTGTCCTATTATTTTAAAAATTAAAATTGTTTTGAAAAGTGTATATTTTAAAAAATTTAGATAATGTTTGTGTATATATATATTTTTAAATTTAGTGATTTAATAGTTATAAATTTATAATGTTACATAAAAAAAAATTAAAAAAATTGATGAGCCGAGCCGCTCGGCTCGTCTTGGGTGAGCTTGGGCAAGAGCCGAGCTTGCCCAAGATGCCACGAGCACAACACCCGCTTAGCTCGTGACAGACGAACCACGAGCTCGGCTCGTGTTGTTTGAGCATGGGCCAAGCCGAGCCGACTCGGCTCGGTCCATTGCCACCACTCGGCTCGGCCCATTGCCACCACGTCCTGTACAAAAAGTTATCCCCAAAATTTGTTAAAATCAAGAGTGGCCCATAAAGTTTGGTAAAAACAAGAGAGGACCATGAATTTTGGTAAATTCTTGAGAGGTCCTTTAAGTTTTACTAATGGCATTTTGACCCTACTTTTTGATTATTTATGTCAACATGATTGAGGGTGTATAAGGTTTTAGCACCGGCCACAATGTTTTGCATTAATGTGCATTTTACTCCCACGTAATTTACAAAAATGGCGTACTTATTTTAGATGGCCTATAAGTCTATATTTACAAGATCACAGCATGTCATTAGAGTTGCATTACTTTTTTAGCTCCCACTTGGCTCTACTAAAAGGTTAAATCAAAATTTAAGTTAAAGTCAATAATTATCATTTTATAGGACTCTCACCTTTTAGCATTTGTTTGTTTCCATTTGCTCCCAGGGGATTAATCAAACATTCCACTAACTTTTATCAAAATATACTAAACATCTTATTTTTATCAATACCAAATAGGGGCTTCGGTCCAATGTATAGTCTTACTGAACTTCAAGTATCATCACCTTTGAAGGGTGAGTTTAAACGTTCGTGTACAATGACTTGAATCCACTTTTATTCAGCTATTCTTTCGTCTAACTTTAAGGCTCTGTCTGTTAAAACTTTTCAGTAGATTAATAGCAAGAAAATGACCGTTGTTTTCAACTTCTGGGTCCCACTTGTGAGTATGGAAGTCAACTTTAGCTGCAGAGATTGCTTCCCAACGGTACAAAAATCCATTTTTTTGGCTTGAATAATTTATATCAGACATAGCCTAAGTGCAATTGTATTAAATTACAAACAAAAAATTAAGTACAACAATAATGGTAATATTTATGATGAATAATAGACTAAAACAAAAGTAGAAATATTAATTTGCATATGAAAATAAATTTATTTGTAACTCAACACAATTATTGAGCTCATAAACTACTGATAAAGTACATAAAATTAAAGATAATTTTCCAAATTTGTCATTAATTTATTGACATGGTACGATAAATCATTGACAAAATTAGATTAAAAAAGGTATTTTGCTTCATCGATCTATATACTCTGTAATGTAGGTATAAAACAATGTCATTATGTCTATCATACTTTTCCTTCCCTATTGCCATGCATGACCATCTTTACTTGCCCATTCGACACCTTAACTAAATTAAAATGAACTTGAACAGTAGGAAATGTTGGTATGAACTAAACATACATTATGCAATATTAAGTTATGAATATTACAACACGATAGTTCGAGAATGAGTAGTGAACTATTTACAAAGAATCGGTGTAAGGACGCAATGATAAATTCTCTAATCCCCGATTATCGTAGTGTCATAATTAGGAATTTGATGTCCAAACTTGATACTCTCAAAACTTTAGGGGCTCCTTTTAGTAAATTGGTAGTTAGACTTCTGGGTATAATGCTTTAACTGCAATATCTTCTTCTTCTACTGTGAACCAAGGGACGGTGAAATTTTTTTGGAAAGAGCAAGGCGAGGAGGAAACGGAATCACCAAGTGTTTCCCAAACAATTGGCGATGAAGACACAAATTCTGAAAGTTCAGCTGCTGAACCTCAAACTGCCGAACAGAAAATTGTTCGAGGAAATAAGCAGGACCAAAGTAATGGTAAAGCCCCTTGGGTTAATCTCTTTAAAGATAATAGGAATATTGATGAAGGGTTCAAACAACAAACTTGTGCCAAACAACCGGATGGTTTGGTTTTGGAGGATGAAGACGTTGAGGAAGCTTGGGGACATTGCCTCGTTGGGTACTTTGCAGGGCGATTTCCGGGAAAGGCAGCTCTACTTTGTCTTGGAACCAGCAGATTCGGGGGACTAAACAGTTTATTTTTTGCAAAATGCTTCAACGGTTGAAGGGTATTTTGAAGCAACTGAACCACAGGAATTTTGCTCACATTTCGGCCAGAGCAGACATGTCAAAAATCGATCTTAAGGCAGCCCAATTGAAGCTGCGCGGTCAATTAAATAATGTTGATTTGCAGGGCGTTGTTGCACGGTTACGGAAGAAAGCGGTGGATATATGCGAAGCGGAAAGAAGCTTCTATTACCAACAAGCAAAGTGTGCTTATTTGAAGAAGAGTGATAGGTGCACGAAATTCTTTCACTCGATGAAGAGGAATGCGAAACGGAATTTCATTGCGGCGGTTACAAAGGAGGATGGGAATCTCACGAATTCGCAAAATGAAGTGGCTAATGAATTTGTTGGATTTTATCAAAGATTGTTGGGCACGGATATTGCTTGTGAGCCTATTGATCCAAACATTTTTGAGGAGGGGCCGCTGCTATCCTTGGATCAAGCTAAGGACTTAAACATGGAAATCTCTACACATGTAATTAAGACAGCCTTGTTTGATATTGGTGAGGATAAATCACCGGGTCCGGAAGGTTATACATCATGCTTCTTTAAGAAAGCTTGGGATATGTTTGGAGGTGATCTTGTGGAGGCCATAGCTGAATTTTTCAAGTCTAGCTCGTTGCTTAAACAAATAAATCACAACATCATTGCTTTGATCCCTAAAGGCAGCCACACATCCACAGTAGGTGATTATAGACCAATCCCATGTTGCAATGTCGATTGTCGTGTATAAGGTTATTACAAAGATTTTATCCAACAGATTGGCACCGGTTCTTTTGTCCATTATTGATCAGTAGCAGGCGGCTTTTGTGAAGGGTAGAAGTTTGATTGAAAATGTCCACCTTGTTCAAGAATTATTGAGGCAATATAACAGGAAGAGAATATCACTCAGATGCCTACTTAAGATTGACCTGAGGAAGGCATATGATTCTATTGATTGGAGTTTCCTCAAATCTGTTTTTGAGGGACTTGGATTTTCGGCTACATTCATTCGGTGGGTGATGGTATGTGTTTCTACGCCCTCCTACTCTATTGCACTTAATGGTAGCTTACATGGCTTCATTAATGGTAAAATGGGATTAAAACAAGGTGATCCCTCGTCCCCATTTGTATTCGTGATTTGCCTTCAATATTTTTCAAGATTATTGAAGAGAGCTACTAGCAATAGTGAGTTCAATTATTATCCTAAGTGTGGACTCTTGAAAGCACACATTTGGCTTTTGTGGATGATTGGATGCTATTTGCTAGAGGTGATGTTATTTCGGTGTGCATATTGATGAATTGCTTGTCTAAGTTCAGTGATTGTTCGGGATTGAAAGTGAACGTGAACAAGTGCACCCTTTTCACCGCGAGTATTCATGGGACAGATTGGATGATATACTTGATGTTGTGGGCATGCCTAAGGGAACTATGCTGTTCAGATATTTAGGGATTCCACCGGTGATAGAGAAATTGAAAGTTAATTAGTATTCCCCTTTCTTGGATAAAATTTCATCATATATTAATGCATGGACACGTATCTCATTGTATTGCGCTGGGAGGGCCGAATTCGTGAGGGCGGTCTTACAAGAGGTTGAATGTTTTGGGTTATACATCTTTCCAATTCCAGTCGCGGTTACGCCAAGAATATACGGCTTTGTAAGAATTTTCTTTGGAATTCCAAAAAATCGTTAGTGGCTTGGGTGGATGTGTGCCTGCCAAAATGCGAAATAAAAACTTCGGGCTGAAGACAGTAGTATCCACTATAAACGATAAAGACTAAAGACTGTTATGACTGATTAAATCTTAGCACTTTCTGATCTTTTGACTGCAATCACCACGGAGGTTTGGAAGTTGAGAGTTATGAGTTTGACTTAATTAACACTTAGAGGGGGGTGAATATGTGCTTGTATGCAGAATTTAAATTTATTAATTAATAATAGCAACAAATTAAAATTATTAATTTTGTCCAAGAATTCACATGCGATACTATCCTAAATTGAATTATCCCAGTTGATATATTGCATTAAAATAAACAACGCCACGAAATTGTTGAAGGAGAAAACCCCTTGCGAGATAAAAACTTTGGGCCCAATCAAGTATTATCCGCTATAAACGATAAAGTCTTATAGACTATTCTGACTGACTAAACCTTATACTTTCTGATATCTGACTGTAATCACCAAGGCCCTCTTGAATTGCGTACTCATGCACATGCTCCAGGCCTTCTTGAATCGTTTATCTCTTGTGGATCAAATGAGAACTCCTATTCTCCTTCAATTAGAACTCCGATCACCTTCCTCGATCTTCATAACTCTGACGATTATGTGTAAGTTGGGTTTTGGTGTTTTGATTATATGGATTTGATGTTTTCAATGATTTTGGTTGGATTAATGAAGATTAAATAATATGTAAGATGTGATGAAAACAATCTCTCTGATAAAATAATATTCAACTAATCTTTTCGCGAAGTCTGGCTTGAGTATATATAGTATAATATGTTTTTGGGGGTAGTATAGGATAGATATGACTCTCGAAAAAGCAAACTAGGGTTTTATGGTTAGCGTAGTCGTCGAGCGATAGTCCAGTGACGGGTGCTACGTTCGAGCGACAGGCTAGTGACAGTGTTTCTGTTTTGAACGCTCAAACAAAAACTTAGTGATCGACTAGCAAAAATTCGGCAACTTTTTCTTCTTGTTCAAGGACTCCCAATTCATCTATACAACCTACAAATTAACTCATAGACTTTTAAAACTGTTTTACAACTATATCTTTGTCTAAAGATTGCTAACAACTATGAAACCTAATAGATGTCATTCATCACCCTGAAACATGCTTTTATCCTTTGGTTAAGTGTACAGTCTAAACTACTTACTAAGGATAAATTATAGCACTTCGATGTCAGCGGACATTGTGCTTTTTGCAAAGAAATTGTAAAGGCATGCCAGCATTTTTTTTTTTTATTACTGTTGTTTTAGCAAGGCAACGTGGGGGGTAGATTCATATATGGTTGGGAATTATACAATTTATGTCAACGTTAACTAGCTCATTGAAATGGATTAAAAAAGAGGCTCAAGGGACATTTTGACAATGCAAAACCAAGATAATTGTACTTGCTAGCACAATTTACCACATTTAGATGGCGAAAAATAGGGGGATTTTTGAAAATCTTATACCACTTGGAAGTTCTTTGGCCACACGCCAATAGCATAGTAAGATAGATCAAAAAAACATATATACAAAGTTATGTTTTCATTGTATCATAATATTTTGATTCATTTTGAGACTTTAGAGTCGAGTTGTTAGATCTTATCGTCTCGATGTACTTGTACATAAATAAAAAAAAAAAACTTGAAACCTACAACGAGTCACCAAATGGAAACTCTTATCTTCTTCTTTTGTACCAAGTGAAGTAGTGTTAAAGACAATGTTTTGTGTTGGCACATGAAAAATCTCTAGCCACATGAACCCGGGTACGTTAGGGCCCCATTCTACACAAAAACCTCGGTGGGCCTAAGTGCAACTTTTTTTTTTTTTTTTTGGCTTCAATTTGCTTTGACATGAATCGTGCAAAGGCCTAGAACTTTTCACGCGTTGGACCTAACCTACCGGCAGGCCATACACAATACGAGCAGCCAAGACAGGGATGACAAGTCTTGCACAATTCTAATCCAATATAAACCACTTCACATCAATGTAATATTCTAACTTAAATCAAGAAAGAGCTCTCAGTCAAGTGAGTTAGAGAGAGATGCTCTTAAACCTAGTGAGAGAAACTCCCACTTTGTTGCTCAATTGTCTTTTGATTTCTTATTTTCTTGCTTTGATTTCACCTTCACTTAGGTGATTTCTGGTCTTTTTACGTGTTTCTTACTTGGAATTCTGATTGCAATCAGTTTTGAGATTCATTTCATCCAAATCAGGTTGGTTTTCTCGAAGTTTTGAAGGTTCGGGTGGAGCAGTGAAAATTCCAGGACTTTAGCCTCATAATCTCTAGACCTTGATTTAAGTTTTACCTCATTCCTTGGGTGAAATCTTTATATCAAGTTTAGATCTCTTTAAAGTTCTGTGTTTCTGAGCATATTTGGAAGATTTAATTGTCCTGAGTGTAATATTGCTTGAGGTTCTTCCAAATTTTGGAGTGCAAATCCGTACTGAGCATAGAAATTCATTGTTATTGTTGTTTCTGTAGAATCTGACCAACAGTTTAGTGGTGTCGGAATCTTGGTGGTGTTGGATAAATTTTGGTAAGTGCAAGATTCTAGGCCTTCATTGCAGAATTTCCATTGTTAAGTGCGAAATTCTAGGCCTTCAATGCAGGATTTCCTTTTTTTCTCATTTAACAATTATGGGAATGACATCACACAGCAATAATCGAGGACAGTTACCAATAGGATTTGGTAAGTTATCAAATCCCATAGTTGGTAAGTCTGTCAATCAAGGAGGCAAATTACCAAATCCGCCTCTTGGAAAAGTTGCCATTCAGGGAGCTGTCTTCCTCCAAGACAATTTTCGTGCACTTAGTAAAAATTCTGAAGATTCTACAAACGTGGTTGGGGCTAAAAATGAGTCTCCTACACAAGGATAGTCCTCTTTATCCAAAACAGTGGAATCAACGAAGACATTTTGGGAGGAGGAATCTGATCGAACGAAATCACCAAGTGTGTCCAAAACACTGGGATCAGATGATACAGAATCTGAAGAAGGATCAAATGCATTACATCTAGCCAGCCATATTGTTTATGAAAATTAAAATGAGGCAACCAAAGCTCCTTGGGCAAATTTATTCAAGAAGAATCGCAAGCCAGATAATGGATTCAAGCTTAAATCCTGTGAAAATCTCCTAGAAATTTTAGTTTTCGACAATGATGACCTTGATGATGATCAAATAGCAAGGGGCTACTACTTGGTGGGATACTTTGCTGGAGAATTCCCAGGTAAAACGGCCTTATTATAAATGTGTTATAAATAGGGAGTCAAATACCAATACTTTGTTCATCAAAGTGGATGGCTCGTTTTCAAATTTGAAGACAAATCTCAAGTGCTTGAAGGAGGGTCGTACTTTGTATATGGCAGATCGTTGATGCTGAAAAATATACCATCATTCTTTGAGTTTGATGATGGTGATATTAGCACTTTACCAGTTTGGGTCACGTTACCGGGGTTGCCATTAAATTTTTGGACACCCAATGCCTTAAGTAAGATTGCAACAAAGATTGGTCAATCGATCAGTACTGATTTGCTCACTACAACGAAGGAACGGATATCTTTTGCACGAATTCTCGTTGAGGTTGATGCCTCAAAAGATCTGGTGCGTACAGTCCATATGACGCTTCCAAACGGTAAAGTATGGAGTCAGGCTGTTTATTATGAGCATGAGCCCAAATTTTGTTCCACTTGCAAGAGTTTTGGGCACAAAAATGATGCATGTAAAGTAAAATATGTTTCTGCTAATAATAAGTAAGAAACTTCCTCAAAGTATGTTGCAAAGAAAACAGGTGTACAGAATGATGTACGTAATCAAAGCATTAGTGGGGGCTCGGGTCAATTATCTACTGACGGTCAGAACAAGAATGGAAACTCAACCAAGAAAACAATTGAGCACACACCTGCTACAACAACAACTGATCAGAACATTGTTGGGGGTCTAACTCAGTTGCCCATGACGGTCAGAACATTGATGGCAATCCAAGTGAGGCTGGAACTGAACGGGCCAATATGCTGGAAACATCTAACACATCAACAGTTTTGATTGATCAAAATGTTGATAATCAGATCAATACAGGAAACGCTGCTCAACTGGTATCAAATGAGGATTATGCTCCTTTCATAGAAGTGGGCAAGAAGAATAAACCAATCCAGGCAAACAAAGTTCAGATATGAGGAGAATTTCTCCATAGCCTATCCCAAGCAATAAAGTGCATGCAAAGAAGACAGGAGCAGAATTTGAAATACCCATCTCACATGGCACTAATGCAGTTCTTGAAGTTCCAACATTGAAGGCAATAAGCAATGACAAGCTTATAGCAAAGCCAAATATGCAACCCGTTAAATAGAAGAAGGATAATAAGAGGGGTAATGCCCTCTTTGCATCATTATAAAGATTGCATCGTGGAATATTAGGGGTTTCAATAGGCCCCTAAAGCAGAATATGGTCCATCACCTCATCAAGCAACAGTGTATTGATATTATTGGAGTCTTGGAGACGAAAATCAACCAACATAGTTTAGCTCGAATCATGAGGAACACATTCGATGGGTGGAGACATGCCCATAATTTTCTTTCACATGCAGCAGGTAGAATCTTGGTGTTATGGGACCAGGCAAAATTAAACCTTCGTGTTTTGGAAGCTGCCCCGCAGGTTATACATTGTGAAGTAACATGTAAGGTAACTTGTATCACATTCCGTTTAACCTTTGTTTATGGTTTCCATTCTATTGTTACTCGGAGGACTTTATGGAGTAACTTGATTGAGTTTGGAGATGCATGTACATTACCCTGGATGATCATGGGTGATTTTAATAATGTACTTCCACCTGATGAACGATGTAATGGAATGGAGGTTACACCATATGAGATTAGGGACTTTACAGATTGTTGTTTGAATGCAGGTCTTACTGACTTGAGATCCATTGGATGCTTTTATACTTAGTCCAAAAACTCGGTGGATAGTATATCTTCAATTTGGAGCAAGATCAATAGAGCCATGGTTACTGAACTTTGGCAGTAATCAGGAATTCATGCCTTTACAGATTTCCAACCAGCTGGTTCTCTCTATGATCATTCCTCATACATTGTTTCACTTCTACAAGACGGTGGCCATCGAAGGAAACATTTTAAATTCTTCAATATGTGGACAGCTCACTCAGAATTTCAGAATATAGTGTCCTCAAATTGGAATCATCATATTAATGGCACGAAGCAGTTTACTCTGTGTAAAAAGCTACAGAGATAAAGGAACCATTGAAGCAGCTTAATACCAAGCATTTTGCCCACATTTTTGTTCGAGCTGATACAGCTAGAAATGATCTTCAGGCTGCTCAAATGGAATTACATGATCATCCGACAAATATTGAGCTGTAGAGAAAGGTTGCATCTCTTCGGAAACAAGTCGTAGGTATTTGTGATGCAGAGAGAAGCTTTTACTACCAACAAGCCAAGTGTACATACTTGAGCAAGAGTGATAAATGTACGAAATTCTTTCACTCTATGGTTAAAAGAAATGCGAAACGGAATTTCATTGCTACTGTAATCAAGGAGGATGAGAATCCAACTATTTCCCAAACGAAGGTGGAAGCTGAGTTCATTGGATACTATCAAAAATTGCTGGGGACATATTTTACATGTCATGCCGTCGATAGTAATATTTTTGCTGAAGGGCCATTACTCTCTTCGCACCATTCTGAATCCCTTGCTAGGTATATTTCTTTGGAAGAGATCAAGGATGCTTTGTTCAACATTGGGGATGATAAATCACCAGGACCGGATGGATATACTTCACAATTTTTCAAGAAAGCGTGGGAGACAGTTGATGGTGAATTTGTTGATGTTATTACTGAATTCTTCAGGTCCAGTTCTATGCTTAAACAAATTAATCACACTGTCATAACTTTGATTCCGAAGGGTAGCCACTCATCCACAGTTAGGGACTTCAGGCCTATTTCATGCTGCAACGTTGTTTACAAGGCAATTACAAAAATCTTGTCCAACAGATTGGCTCTTATTCTTGGTTCTATCATTGACCAAGTGCAAAAGCTTTTGTTGAGGGGAGGAGCATGGTTGAGAATGTACATCTTGCACATGAACTATTAAGGCAATACAATAGGAAAAGAGTATCTCCAAGATGCCTTCTTAAAATTGATCTTCAAAAGGCGTATGACTCCATCAATTGAGAATTTCTAAAGTCAGTTTTGTAGGGGTTGGGATTTCCTAGCAGATTGGTTGAATAGGTGATGGCTTGCATTTCAACACCATCTTTTTCAATTGCAATTAATGGCAGTTTTCAAAGGGAAAAGGGGCCTACAACAAGGGGTCCCTTATCACACACTTGGCTTTCGCGGATGATTTGATGTTGTTTGCCAGAGGAGATGTTATTTCTATGCTCATTATGATGGATTGTTTGAATAAGTTTGGAGACTGTTCGGGGCTTCGAATGAATGCTAATAAATCCAACATATTCACTGGGAATCCATGGCCAAGAATTGGATGAAATCCAAGAGTTAGTGAACATGCCGAAAGGTTCTATGCCTTTCAAATATCCGGGGATTCCATTGGTTGTAGAAAAATTGAAAGTCATTCATTATGCTCATTTCTTGGACAAAATCGCTGCATACATACATGCATGGACGAGAACATCCTTATCCTATGCTGGCAGGGCTAAATTGGTGAGATCAGNATGCCGAAAGGTTCTATGCCTTTCAAATATCCGGGGATTCCATTGGTTGTAGAAAAATTGAAAGTCATTCATTATGCTCATTTCTTGGACAAAATCGCTGCATACATACATGCATGGACGAGAACATCCTTATCCTATGCTGGCAGGGCTAAATTGGTGAGATCAGTTCTACAGGGAGTTGAATGCTTTTGGTTATCTATATTTTTGATTCAAGCTGCGTTCACTTTGAGGATTACACGTCTCTGTAGGAATTTCCTATGGAATTCCAAAAAGTCACTTTTTGCATGGCCTGATGTCTGTCTCCCCAAAAGTGAAGGAGGATTCGGATTTAGAGACGTTAAATGGTGGAATAATGCACTTTTAGCCAAATCAATTTGGAAAATACATGCCAAGAAAGATACACTTTAGGTGCTGTGGATCAACCATGTTTATCTTAGAAGGGCATCTCTATGGGAATGGTCTTCAAAGAAAGATGATTCTCCATTACTCAAAAAGTTACTGTCCATTGTTAAGTACCTGAAGGAGACTGAAAGATCATCTCATGCAGCTTGCCAAAAACTTTCAGAATGGATCCATGGTGATAACATAAGCATTGCCAAAGCTTATGACTATTTCCAACCGAAGGGCACACCGACTATATGGACAAAGGTTGTTTGGAGTTCATGCATTACTCCAAAGCATTCCTTTATCCAATGGCTTTGTGCAAAAAATAAGATCCTGACCAATGATCGATTAGCATACATGGAGATTGACAACAGGTGTGTGTTTTGTCAAACTGCAACCGAATCAGTCCAACACCTTTTCTTCCAATGTGGCATGTGCATGGATATTTGGAGACAGATTAGAGATTGGATCGGG
>CAIGRQ010304319.1:0-10991 GCA_903798375.1 Fraxinus sp. D2006-0159
TAAATTAATTAATATAAGAAATTATTATTAATTCGCTCACTTTCGCAAATTGCCCTGGTTTCATTCAGCGACTGAAGCCGAATGCATAAACAGAGAATCGGGAACTCCATGCGGTACCTTCAATGGTTTCTTCCAGTGTTGAAACACCAGTTTTTATCAATACAAATTTGGGTACTCGAATTTCTCTACCTATTTTCCCAGACATTACAGCTAAGGAGTTCAAGAGTAAGTAACTTTTTCAATTTTTCCTATTTATATTCATCACCACTATTTACTAATGCCTTTTTTTTCGTTCGGAATTTGATTAGTTTCACAATTTGACGAAATGAAACCAAAATTAATTTTTAATCGGTGATAACATGCTTAAAAATCGAAACTTTATGGTGTTTGGTGCTTTGGGAAAACACAAATGGAACATATATTCAGTATTGAAGAATCGCCGGATGAAAAAATTTCTGAGCTTATGCACAAGTGGGACGTTGCCTCAGAATTTGAACATAGCTTCCATTCCTTTTCTGTGCACGAATTTGAGTTAATTAGATGAATGCTCATTAAATTTTTCCTTGGGTTGGGTTACTACTTACTCGTTGAACAAAAGGTTGCTCACTCCTGACTCCACCTATTGCTCACTCATCTATTCAAATTATTTCCCATCCATGTGATAGAAATTCGACGTGGCAATGTGAATTCATGCTAACTGGGAACCAACTAAAATGACACTTTCTTTGTAAAATTGGGAAAACATTTTTTTCCCCCAAAGATTAAAACCTCAGGTTGATGCCTTCCCAGCTTCGGCAAAAGAAGTTTTCCCAAATATTTGCAAAGACAATGTCATTTTAGTTGGTGCGCTTCTTACCCAGTTGGCATTCACAGCCCCGCAAGTCTTATTTCCGTGGACATGGGTCAATTTTCGTCAAGTGGGAGTGATGGAACTCACCATTGTGATGGATGTCTAACAGTTTGAATAGACAAGTGAACAATGGATAATATTTTTCTGTTCCATAAGCAGTACCTATGACAAAGTTTAATGAGCATTCATTTAATTAAAGTTTCGGCTATTTGGTTGTCTAATTATAGTTGTATCTTTTTCTCGGAATGGGATTAAAACTTACTGCATGCACTCTCAAGGGAATTGTTTTTTGAAATATTGTTGAATCACATGTATGTCGTTGAGGAACCAACATTGACCTACGCAAGTTTTTATTCCCTCGATGAGTTACAAGGTTTCTTTAGGATTAAAAATATAGCATGATTTGCAACCACTTTGTGACTTAAAACTGCTAGACAATGGAAGAGTTCTTTTCCCAAGATCAAGTCTTATTTAAACTTTCCATTTAGTGGTAATCAATCTCTCAGACACTTATTTAGTTATCTTCTATAAAATTCGTTCCTATTCAGGATCATTGTTGTGGCCAAGCCTTATTTTCTATCTCTACTGCCATCAACTACTGTATGTTCGTGATATCAATCAAACTTGAAAATAAGCAAATCTTTCACCTGTCCACATTGTCAGGCGTCAGTTATTGAAGATTTAACCAGTGGAAATAAAACTTGGCTTAAATGAATTTCAGTGAGCAAATAAAAAACTGCTATTTTCCTGGTAACTTATAGTCGATGCAGGCGTTGTCATGGACGTGAATAATTGTCCTGTTCATCTTCTTCTCCTGTCTAAAAGACAAGTGTTTATTATATTAACTTGTGTTGTTCATTGGGATATACCAATTTGTGTTAGTGCTATCCTATCTTGAATAATGTTACTTGTATTTAATGGAGTTACATAATAGCTTACCAGTTTTGCTGTGTGTACACACAGAAAACCAACAGAGTACAGTATTCTGTACAAACAGAAAATCAACAAAATCAACAGATAAGACACAACACGAGTGGGCCCGCATTATTTGCAAATATTTTTTTCACGGTTGGACCCACCTCCATGTGAGATTTTTGTTGAAATTCTGGTGAAATGGAATTTTCCATAGTTTACATACAGATGAGGTCAAAAAGAAAGTAGAGAAGAATTTTTTTTTTGGTTGAAAAAATTCCGAGTCTATCGTATCTTACCACATCATGTGTATGTAAACTATCATGTACATATAGCACAAACGTCTTATCTTTTATAATCTTAACTACCGTGATGGTGTATCCAAGGTTATGAAAGCAGAACTGATTCATATATATAGAAAAATTAGGAGGAGATAAAAGAAAACAATATTTGGCATTAATAATGACATGGATTCTTGAAAAAATACTTTGGCTTCTTAAGATCGTGAAAAAGTAATTAGTATAACGTCTTCATTGCAGGAAAGCTTGAAAAGGCACATCTAAGTTGTTTCCCAGAAGTGGGGAAAATCCGGGTGAATGGGTTATTGGTATGCCTTCTTTTTTTTCATTTCCTAGTTCAATGTTTTTACTGGGAAATGTTTTTCCTCGTTCAATGTTCTTCTTCATTTTCTGGCAACTATAACAGGTGAAGAGAAAATCATACCACTACCACCTCTCCGAGTCATTGCCTCTCAAATATGCTTTTCAGGGTTCAAGAGGTGCTTGGTTTCTTCAAATAGAAGCGCATAAAAGGGGCATTTCTAACAAAATAGATTCAATTGAATGCAATGGCACTAAAATTAACAATAATATTCCCCCTGGTGATGGTGTTACTGGTTCTGTTGAATTCATCGGTTTTATG
This sequence comes from Fraxinus sp. D2006-0159, assembly GCA_903798375.1. NCBI lineage: Eukaryota > Viridiplantae > Streptophyta > Magnoliopsida > Lamiales > Oleaceae > Fraxinus > Fraxinus sp. D2006-0159. The sequence continues at coordinate 2,684 of CAIGRQ010304319.1, forward strand.
TGCAGTGATAAGAATAAGTTGAAACGCAAAAGAAAGAAGAACAAGATTCTTGAAGGTTCCTACACTAGACAGTTTCTGGAAAGGGAAGAAGAGGGGAAGAGAGTGAAGAGAAAACACATGTTTGAATGCCAAGAGCAAAGCTCCGAGCAATGGCACCTTATTTCCGAGAGGCTTGGTCAAGCTGCAGTTAATTGGAGCAACAAGTGGGATTTCAATGCAGCGGCAGAGGCACCTAGCGAGATGTTATCAGAATCAATATCAGTTTCAGGAATTATCAAGAAATACTTCTCAAATAATGATGAAGTGACGTCAAGCTCAACTCCCTCTTTTAAAGCTGTCCGGAGTAACCATAAGGAAAAGCCAAAGGCTAGAATAGATTGCAAATTCGCGAACATTCAGTTGGATGTAGCTTCACCGGTCACAGCCCTAACACCTCTACAAATGCCTCATTCTCCATGGAAAGACAATACTGGTTCTGAAGCCTCAAGTTACAAGTGTAAAAAACCCGAAGTTGGAAAGCGCCTTCTGCTGGCATCAAATAATCTTGGGCTTTCTCCAAGTAATCAAATGCCTGTACTTTCTGTTTGCAAGTCTCACGATAGGAAATCTGCAGTTCACAAATGTACTACGGTTAGAAGTTTAGTCTTTGAGATCCCAGACTAAGGAGACTGAAGATTTGTAGCGCATCGGCTCAATATATGATACAAGTTGAATTCTTTTGGGATGGAGAAGGGAGATTGGAGCCATTAACCAATTATTTAATACCTACAAAGATCTCCATTTTTGAATCCATCTTTAAGCATGTTTTCGGAACTGCAGTTGATTGCCAACCGTAATAGTAAACATCCGAAAGCATTCTTCATTCTGCATTCGAAGATCTACATTCACGTATGGAATCCTACAGCCAGAGTCCAGTGAGGTATGCTTGACATGGGCAAATCTCCCTTGTGTTTCCCTATGTATTCTGTATCTATTTCCTATTGCAATCTTCTGGTGAACATTTTTTCAGCTGTTTTGGATCTTAATGAATCTGACAAGTCTTATTATGAAAATTATTTGAGATTCATTATGTGGTTTCTTACAACCTTATTTTTAAGGTTTCTCTACTCAGATAAAGGATGTCTAAACTCTTTAACAAGCTCTTCTCTCGTTTATTCTAGCTTGAGATTGACTATTATTCGCAATGTTCTTGACCCTCTTGTTTTTTAAAAAATTAGTGGCAAGTTGGCACTTTCCACCATTGGTATTAAAATCAAGAGAAAGGTAGAAAAAGAGAGTTGAAATCAATTCTACTTACAGAGAAAAGCTTACAGCAGCCATATAAATAGGCAGAATGGAAATGGCGCCAAAAAACAACTGACATTCTAACCTTCTAACTAACTACTTAACAGAAAGGAAAATTACAAAAAAATATAAAATGAGAAATAAGAAGATTCTTGAAGCATCTCGAAGCAGCTGAGTAAAACGTTGAAGTAATTCTGACATTCCCCCCCTCAAGATGTACTGTGAATGTCTTTCACAGACATCTTGGACAACAAAGACACGAGGACTGGAGCCTGAAGAGGCTTGGTGAAAACATCAGCAAGCTGATGTCTTGATCTAACTGGAAGAAGCTTGACAGTTCCTGTTGCAATTTTGTCTCGAATGAAGTGGTAGTCTATTTCTATATGTTTAGTCATCTCGTGGAAGATGGGATTGTTGGCAATCTGAATGGTTGCCTGATTGTCACAAAATAACACAGCTGGAGAGTTTGCACATGATTCGAAAATCTTTCAACAACTGAGATATCCAGATAAGTTCACTAATGGTAGCAGCAAGTGCTCTATATTCTGCTTCAACTGATGAACGAAACGCTGTTGTTTGTCTTTTGGCCTTCCAAGAAACCAGTGAATCTCCAAGAAAAACGCAGAAACCTGTTGTAGACTTCCTAGTGTCAACACACAAGCCCCAATCAGCATTAGAGAAGGCTTTTAACTTGATGGGAGAAGATGACAAGGTTGGAAAAAATAGCCCCTTACCAGGGCTGTTCTTCAAATAACGCAAAAGATGGTGCACTGCTTTTAAATGTGGTAGGCGAGGTTGAGACAGAAATTGACTCAACTTATGTACAGCATAAGTGATGTCAGGTCTAGATATAGTCAAATAAATCAGCTTTCCAACCAACTTTCTGTAGGATGTTGCATCAGATAATAAATCTCCTTCATGTATGCTAAGAAATGTCTTAGGATCCATAGGAGTGCTAACCGGTTTGCAATCCAAGTAGCTAGCAACTACAATGTATAATGCCTCTGGGAAATCGCTATCCCTGACTTTGAACGAGCAATTTCAATCCCCAAAAAATACTTCAAGCACTCTAAGTCCTTCAGCTTAAAATGTGAATGCAGAAAGGACTTTAGAGAGTTAATAACCTGAGAGTTTGGGCCAGTGATGACAATGTCATCCACATACACTAGTAGCGCCACAAATTCATCACCTGATCCTTTTGTGAATAAGGAATAGTCGGCCTTCAACTGGATAAACCCATATTTAACAAGTGCCTGTGAGAATTTGAAATTCCTTTGTCTGCTAGCTTGTTTAAGCCCATATATGGACTTATGTAGTTTACATACTAATTTCCCATGCTTCTGCACATTCTTTTGAACATTATAGCCAGGAGGAAGGTCCATGTATACCTCCTCAAACAGATCACCGTTTAGGAAAGCATTGTTCACATCTAGCTGAACTAGATTCCAATTATGGTAGGCTGCAAGTGCAAGAAGAACCTTGACGGTGACAATCTTTGCCACTGGAGAAAAAGTGTCAAAGTAATCGAGACTCTCCTGCTGGGTATACCCCTTTGCTACTAGGCGAGCTTTATGTCTTTCAACTGTGCCATCTGACTTATATTTTATCTTGTACACCCATCTACACTCCACAGATTGCTTGCCATATGGTAGAGGGACAATAGACCATGTGTTGTTCTGTTCCATTGCATCAAGTTCTAGCTTCATGGCATCACGCCACTCTGGATATTTGATAGCTTGATGATAAAAATTTGGCTCAGAATTAGATGAAATGTTTAACACTAAGTGTTTGTGGCTAGGTGATAGGTTCTGATATGAAATGAAGTTGGCAATATTATGAGGTGAATGAGGGATTTTTGGTGGATTTTGGGAGATCATATTGCAATGATAATCTTGGAGGTATTTTGGAGCATGAATAATTCTCTGTGATTTTCTGACACTGTTGGCTGGAATGGCTTCAACAGCTGGCTCAATGTTGGAAATGTTGGAATGTACCAGCAGGCTGAGGATCACAGGATCTGAAATGAGATGAGGAATGATCATGATGACTAATGGATGAGTCGTGATCATTGATAGGTGGACTTAGTCTAAGAGTATGATCAATGGATTCTGAATTGTCTTGATCATGAGAAAGCTGTGAACTGGATAAAGATGGATTTGGTAACACAAGATCAGGAAATGGATCAACAAGATGTTTTGGGCCATTGATTGTATGAAAGGGGAATATATTCTCATGGAATATTACATCTCTAGACAGAAAAATTCATTTGGAGGCTACATCATATAGTTTGTAACCTTTAACTCCAGGTGGATCTCCTAGAAAAACACATAATTTAGCTCTTGGCTGGAACTGTTTCTGTGGGCAGATAAGGTGGAAGAGAATGCCAAACAGCCAAAGACTCTAAGTGAAGAATAGTTTGCAGGTTTGTTGTATAATAATTCATAAGGAGTTCTATGTTTTAAAAGAGGAGATGGCGTTTTGTTATGAGGAAAGTGGCTGTTAATACACATTCAGTCCAGAACTTGATTGGAACCCTTGATTGAAAGTATAAAGCTAGAGCCACATTCAAAAGATGCTGATGTTTTCGCTCCACTATAGCATTTTGCTGTGGCCTCTCAACACAGCTAAATTGATGTAAAGTGCCTTTTTTTGGCAAAAATTCGGTGATTGCCAACTCAGGGGCATTGTCTGATCTTAGGACCTTAATTTTGGCATTAAACTGCGTTCCACCATATTGAAGAACTTTGGAATTATGATGCTCGCATCTGATTTGCATTTCAACATATAGATCCATGTGAATCTAGTAGAGTCATCAACCAAGGTTAAAAAAATCTGTAACCTGAGTGTGATACAAAATGATATGACCCCCAAATGTCAACATGAATAAAGTCAAAAGGAAGATCGGAAACATGATTATTCGAAATAAAAGGCAGCCTCCTCTGTTTGGCAAGTGGACAGATATAACATGGAAGATTTTTATTAAGTTTTGTAATATCACAAAGTAAATGATCCTTCAACCAATCTAATCTTTTGAAAGAAAGGTGACCCAACCTATTGTGCCAAACATGCACAGATATATGATTTACATATGCATTTGAAACAGAATTTAAAGTCTTAATGTCAAGAACATATAAGTCTTGCACACGTTCACCCCTGCCAATCATCTTCCTGGTTCTGAATTCCTAAATAAGGAAATGATCATCAAAGAAGCTAATAGTGAGATGTGATTCAAGTGTCAAAGCACTAACAGAGATCAAGTTGAATTTGAACTGAGGCACGAATAAAACATCACGTAGTATAATGTTTGAACTCAGTTTAACATCACCACACATCTTAACTGATATCTGTGTGTGATTTGGTAAAGTGACATTTGAATTTTCAATGATTCTCATTGATGTGAAAGCTGCTGTAGAGCAAATGTGTTTAGTAGCTCCTGAGTCAATTATCCAAACATCATTGAACGATAGATTAGGTTCTACTGATATGGAATAGCATTTACCTGTAGCATATGAGTTAGGATTACTGTCATGTGTATCAGTCGAATTGATGTTGGTATCTGCTGCTAAGTGACTAGATAGCATCGCCATTAACTGCTGATATTGATTAGGATTCAAGTTTTGGACAAAATTTCCAACACCTGATTGCTTATCATCCTTCTGACCATCAGCAGAATTACGGGCAGAAATAGATATTTGATTCATATTGTTTGGTCCATGTGTATCTCTTGGCCTTGTTTTAAATCCAAGAGGATATCCCTGGATTTTGTAGCACTTATCAATCGAGTGCCCATGAATTTTGCAGAATGAACAATAAGCTTTGTCCCTTTTAAAATTTCTGGTAGCTCCATACCTCATATTGTTGCCATTGTTGGTAGATCCAGCTATATGTCTGTTGTTATTAGTGGATCCATACCTCATGTTATTACCATAATTGGCAGAACCAGTTGACCTGCTATTATCAGCCTTAATGGCAAAAGCAACAGCATTACTCGAACCATCACCAGCATCAACATGTGTTATCTTCCTTTGATTTTCCTCCCGAGTTATCAGTGCAAAAATCTTGTTAATTGGTAGGGATCAGAAAGTAAGATCTGTCCCCTAACTTGTGAAAAAGAGTCAATTTACCCCCATGAGAAAGGACATTATATATTCCATTTGATAATGCTCATTTAACTCCTTCACGCCATCACAAGTGCACTTCCCACAGCTGCAATTGGGGCGATAGTTGCTCAATTCTTCTCAGATCGTCTTGAGCTTAGTGAAATACACACTCACTGTGTCATGATTCTAAGACAAATTCATTAATTCCTTTCTCAATTGAAAAATGTGAGGTCCATTTTTCTGCTGGAACATATCTTTTAAGTCATTCCATATTTCATGTGCGGAAGTGGCATAGATCACACTAGCTGATATCTCTTTCGAAATAGAATTCAGGATCCAGGAGATAACTATATTGTTATTTCTAATCCATGAGTTCATCAGATCCGGTTCACTGCCTTCAAGTTTGGATATTGAACCATCAACAAAACCCAATTTGTTCTTCACTGATAGTGCAATGATCATCGCCCGACTCCAGGAGGCGTAGTTATCTCCAGTGAGTTGTTGAGATACTAGAATCAGATCGGGGCTATCTGAATGATGGAGGAAGAAGGGCCTAGCAGGGTCATCAACACTAGATTTTACAACCTGCCTTGTTTCTAATTGATTCTCAGCTTCCATGTCGAGATGAAATTAATCAATGAATTAACTGATTTTATCAAAAGCAGCAACTAATGATGCGGTTGCTCTGATACCATATTAAAATCGAGAGAAAGGTAGAAAAAGAGAGTTGAAATCAATTCTACTTACAGAGAAAAGCTTACAGCAGCCATATAAACAGGCAGAATGGAAATGGTGCCAAAAAACAACTAACATTCTAACCTTCTAACTAACTACTTGACAGAAAGGAAAATTACAATTACAGAAAAATATAAAATGAGAAATAAGAAGATTCTTGAAGCATCTTGAAGCAGCTGAGCAAAACGTTGAAGTAATTCTGACAATTGGTGCTTGTATAACTGGAGAACTCGAGTTTTAGAGCAAGAGGACTCTTCGCGCATTTGCCATATATTCATATTTGGTAATCTCTTGCTCTAATTTCAAAAGTATATACTCGGTTTCAAGCAGAGACAAGTGCTTAAAAATGATAAACAGCTCGACCCAGAATTTTGTCTCATCAAGTCTGTTAATCTGCGGTCAGCAAAGGTGGCTGGTTGGTGTTCCTGTCTTGGGAAACAATGTGTATGTTCCTTAAGAGCCTGTTTGGTACGACTTAAAATCCAATTAAAATTGAAAATATGACCGTTATTGGGTCCCACCCGTCTAATAAAAGTCAACAATAACAGCTATATTTTCAATTTTAATCTGATTTTAATCTCTACCACACACCCTCTAAATATTATTTCAATTTTACTACCCACCTTTTTTTATGCTGAAAGTACATTTAGTTTAAAATTTTATGGTCACTAATCACTATATAATTGCATAATATATTAAGAGCCTGTTTGGTACGGCTTAAAATCCAATTAAAATTGAAAATATGGCCGTTATTGGGTCCCACCCGTCTAATAAAAGTCAACAATAACAGCTATATTTTCAATTTTAATCTGATTTTAATCTCTACCACACACATTTAGATTATTCCTTCAACAAAATATAAACATTTTGTACAGTTTGTTTTTTTTTTCCTTGTACCAGTGAAATGAAGATTTTGCTTCTGTTTGTCTGATATACAATTTATACTTAGATCCTCCTAACCTAAGCATGTGATTGGATGAACTTATGTCACTGGTGACATCAGCGGAAATAAATTTGACGCACTTGAAAGCATACGCTCTAACATGTCTTATTGCGGTCAATCTAGCAATAAAATAATTACTTAAAAAATAAGTTTGACTTAATATGATGCAAATTTGATGTTGAATTTTTATATAGTTGGCATCTAATCTTCCAATAAAAGAAAACATGTTCTCTCTTCTCATTAGTGGTGGTTGTTACTTCCAAAAAATAAATAAAATAAAAAAGGGAAATGGATTCGCAGTTAAGCCCACATATTGAAATTAGGTCCGATTGATTTTAAAAGTAAAATTTGGAAAGAAAGAAAATGAATTACAGAGAATTCCACAAAAATCAAGAAATTGTGCACGTGTGAATGGAAATCAAGAAAAACAATTTTAGGGAAAACTTTGCAATCAAACAAGCCAAAACTTGGAAAATGGAAAACAAGTTCTTACTTCCATGGAAAGTTTNGAAATTGTGCACGTGTGAATGGAAATCAAGAAAAACAATTTTAGGGAAAACTTTGCAATCAAACAAGCCAAAACTTGGAAAATGGAAAACAAGTTCTTACTTCCATGGAAAGTTTTCCATATCAAACAGGGCATTAAGTAATATTAATTACATTTTTCATGTAATTCACAATTTTTAACCACGTGTTATATCAACTTCTATTAAAATTGACTAATAATCTGATTTTAATTTACAAAGTGTTTATAAATAGTCAAATTATTTTATCTCTACATATTTCGTGAGATTTTCAAATATTATTTATTTATTTCTTTACTCCTCCGTTCCATAAAAATAGACTTGTTTTCTTTTTTCTTCTATCTCAAATTATAGGACAATTTCCTATCTTCGTGGAACCGATTGAGTATTATCAATTATGTTTATTTACACTTTCCAAAAAAGACACAGTTTAAAACCCAGCATTCTATTCCATTTCTCATCGAATGCATCATTGTTTCTAATGTCGTGACTCGTAATTTATTGTAAACACCCTATCTTTTAGTGCAGATCGAATTTATTCATTTTGTTAAAGACTTGATACATGAAATTTTTATAAGTGCATTGTGATGACTCACTCGAAAAATAACCTTCTTATATTTTATTTTTTTTTCAAATAATGAGATATGTAGGGGTTACCGATTTTGAAAAGTCAAAAGTTATTTATGAGAATAAGAAACTGTTTTTGAACATATTTGAATAAT